>VUQK01010687.1:0-10483 GCA_015106715.1 Bujurquina vittata | reverse complement strand
TAAATAACATTTCCAACATTTTTCAAAACCCCCCTCTTAAAAAAAAAAAAAAAATCAACAAAAAATCAACAGCAATAATAAATACTGGCAAATACGCTGAGTGAATCTGAATAATGCAATGTTTTGGTACTGGTTTCCCATGTTA
The DNA here is from genome assembly GCA_015106715.1 of Bujurquina vittata. Taxonomy (NCBI): domain Eukaryota; kingdom Metazoa; phylum Chordata; class Actinopteri; order Cichliformes; family Cichlidae; genus Bujurquina; species Bujurquina vittata. Next base: position 10,338 of record VUQK01010687.1, on the reverse strand, counting down.
AAAACAGCACCCAGCTCACATATGGCAGACTTTTCTTTCTATAATTATCTCATTTACATGTAGGAGAAAAACGTGAAGCACCATCATCAAGCAAGTCCCCTTGCATAAACAAAAGACTTTAGGATGCAACAAGGTGACTCAGCATCAGCAACACAGATTTATTTGATCTATAACAGCGGCACGTGGATGAGAATGCTAAAGAATGCTCCTACAGTGTCAAGGAGACTGTGGTGACCTCACAGCGTTAAGTTTGATTAAAGGAGAAACACTGCGGCTGCCTCATAACGGGCGTATAAACCCATCCCTGCTACAGACAGAGAAAAATGACAGGGAGAACAGAGCCACAGCTTCACTACTGAGCTGCACAATGAAAATGTGTATGACGCATGCAGCTTCAGTTGAATAATACGTGTCTGTTTGTGTGTGATACCTCTTGCATAACAGAAACAGAAGAGAAGATGTGAGGCAGAGATGCCAGCACATTCAGCTTATTGTATATTGAAAGGATTTGCGAACATCACCAGGAAAGTGCAGAGGTTACAGCGGTGAGTGATATTGAGTCTTGCGACCCGAGAATAACCTTTAAAGAAAGAAAGGGGGGAGAAAAAGAAGACGAGATTCTAGACATCATTTCTACGTATTCAGTTCTGTCAGCAGCTTCATCTCAGCGTGGTAAATTATCAGCTATCTGCAGTCTGACACTGGACAAATTCTGAGCAGCTTGCCTGGTATCAGAACACGTCATCAGGCTGTAGTGAGATGTGACCTCAGTATATTAGAATCGGATTTTAACAGAGTCTTCTGATATACATAGCGAGCTTGAAAAAACTAAAAAAAACAAAAAACAAGATGAGATGAATGCACACAAGAACATAACAGAATACATTTATCCACATAAACTGCAGGTAAAAAGAAAAATAGAAGCACGGAGGGAACCACACCGATGCAGCATGCACGTGTGCTAGACGAGAACAGTGGAGCTGAATGGAGGACCTACCTCATACAACACGGGCAGAAGAAAGCACCATTACATTCAAAACACAGCTTCTCAGAGATACAAAAAGAGGGCGAGAGCGAGGCAGGGAGAGAGACATAGAGGTGACATCACCATATTTTTCTCCCTCTTGCTCTGAAATGTAGGCTAGTGCTGCAGGGCTGCCGGTGTCGGCAGTGGAGCAGCAGTTAGAGCTCCCTCTGTATGTGTGCAGCGACAGAGACGAAAAGTATCCTCTATGCAAGCTTTAACTGCTGCACAGGACTGGTGGGATTTAAATATACTGAATTATTAAAATACCTGAAGAAGACGACAGACTGACACGTGTTTCTATGCTCCTATGGAAATAAGCACATTTGAATAATCTAAAAAGCTATCCAAAGCAAATATACACACCATATCAGAGGTACAACTATGCTGAAGAAATGTCCTGACACATGAACATGTGTTACCCAGCAGGTGGCTGCTATGCTAGTAATAATAAATGCTCTTCATATGACAAACCTTGGTACTCACATGTACGCCTACAGTAAAGCTGCCAAGTAAAGAATTCAACACAGAGCAACTTATATTAGAATTAAAAGAAAATGCAACTTCCATCTGATCCCTAATTCTTCCCTGTTTCTGAAGCCATGTGTGACGTTATTTAAAAGAACCTGTGTCTGTGTTATTGCAAACGTGTTACTGATAACACCAAATTTAGAAAAATGGAAGTCACATACAAGCTGCAAGGAACTGTATGCGGCTAGCAGCATTTTAATGGAAAATTGTGTTGTAGAAGACACTGATCAAAATGTTTTCAGTGTATCACTGCTTGCGTTTGCTGCTGTCTGTGTGGCAAGAAATCATTTTATAAGTCTTTTCTAGTTTAGCACTTCAGATAAAGCAAAACACGGCAATTCACAAATCGGAGTGGTCAAAAATTCTTTTATCCACATTGCAACATCTGCTGCCCCATGGTTAAGTGATAAGTGAAGCTCAAACCTCAGGTAGAGGGATACTCGTATTACCAAGCCTTTCACTTTAAGGAACTAGGCCTTGTGGGTAGGCAGTGTTGAGGGAAGTGAACTACTCTAGCGTGTACTCACAGTCACACTGACAGGGGTGATTAGCTTACTGTTATCAGCCTCAAGGGTCAAGACAGGCCAGCCTTTCATTCTAACAGCATTTTAAAAGAACAAACCCAGCATTCTAGCTAGTGGTTGATCGCCCCCGACACTGTGCCGGGCTGAGCATTTCAGCTGTTAGCTATGGTTACAGTAGCAATCGAGTGTTCAGTGGCAAAGGGGGATGAAAATTTTTTTCAAGCATGTTTACTTTGAGCTGAATTTGTTTAAAGTAGACTTTGATAGGCTGCATATGTTACTGATCAGTCCATTGTCTTGTTGTTGTTGTTGTTGTTGTTGTTGTTGTTGTTGTTGTTGTTTACTAGCCCAAAAGATTTCGTAGTTTGAAAAACAGATGCTAACAGCTGATCAGCTCTGGCAGAAGTCATTCCATGAAAGGAAAAAAAGAATCTGAGTGCTTCCCACCAGTCCTCTTCAAAATCAACTGATTTCTTTCTTTCTTTCTTTTTTGGCAAATAACTTTAGCATATTTAATGAGGTCTTGTAAATTTTTATGTTTATAATGTGAACGATTTCAGCCTTACAGGCCCTCAAATTACCTAGTGGTGCATCAGTATTTGGCACTTTTTAATTCTTCTTCTTCTTTCCCAAAATGTTTGTGCCCTCATAAATTCATAAGTACAGGAGATTTCGACGTGACATTTTCAGTGATGAAAAACACATGGCACATGTACTGTGTGATAGGTGGCTGTTCAGAACAAGTTAAAGCATCTCCTTTTACCTGCCTACCTATTGACACCAGCCCCATCTTCAAGCTGTGATACCTTGCGTGTGAAAATAATTTTCTAATAAAGTCATTTTTGAAGATTTGCGGCTGTGGAATGGAAAAACAGCATTGGTGTTTATGTTCTTAAGTTCTATCCTAATGTGGCAGGTGCATTATTTTTACAAATTCATAATGCCATTTGGAAATCAAAAGAGATCAGCGAGGTTACCAATCCACATTAATTTGCATTTGTCTGGGTATTTCCAGGTCAAAAATGTTCTACAAAATACCCACATGGCTCACCAGAGCTGGCTATTTTGACTTCACAAATGCTCTTCCAATTTACTGGCTAAGTGGATTCAGCTTTCACCCGGCAGCCCTTCACAGGTAATACAATCTTGTGTCTCAGAACATTAAAATGAATCTTCCCTTTCTTTCCCTTGTGTCCTATTTCTACACCAGCTTTCATATTGTTGAGGCCCACATGCTCTGCCCTAGTGTTTGCTAATTTTGGAAGAACCTGATGGACACAAGAAAACATAACACTAATTTTGCTTTGATATTTTAAAATTAAGAGCACGATTGTTCTCAAGCAGGCTGTTGACAAGACAAATGTGTCTCAGTGATTTGGGTGCTAAAAGTGAGTGCACAGCGTCCAGGATGAAATGTGTTCCTGTATTAGTGTGCGTTTGTGTGTACTGGTCCAGCTGCAGGGGAGACAAGATGCTCACAAAAGCACCCAGCTGTGTGTGTATATGTGTGTTCCTGAGGGAAGAACAGTCAGGTCAGAAATGAGGTCAGGAGGATTCTAATTATGCACATACAAAAGTGCACACACATCATAACACAGCACTGTATGTGCATTTGGATAATGTGTCAGCAGGCAGGCTGATCGCATGGTAAAGCACAACAGGAAATTTTATTATTTTATCCAAAGTACCTCAGAGCATCCTGACTGGATCGTCTATTTTTAGCAAATAGAGCCATTCAGCATTGTTGACCTCTGTTGTCCCATGACACATTTTTCAGTGAATTTCATGACCTGAATGTACTGTTCTTTTGCTCGTCTGGGTGTTGTTTCCCTGAAGGTGTAAACAGTCTGGCTTCTACAAAATAACACAACGTCTCTGGTATACTATCACATACTATTAAAAACCTAAATTTTCCAAGCATCCACAAACCAACAGAAGATAAATGTCACCATAAGCTCCTCAATTATTTAGAAAAAAACAAAGAAACAAACAAAAAAAAAAACCCAAAAACCTTCTCCTTAGATACAAGGAAATAATGAGCTACATTACACAGCTGTATGGAGCGGCAAGATCTGCTCACCAAGGCTGCAGAACAAGGGCTGTCATTGCCAGGTGCAGTCTAAAGGAACAACCGGTCAGCGGACTACTCCAGCCAAAGCTATAACTTTCTGCTGTTTTTTGAAGGACTGCACATAAGCACATCTGTGTACATTTCACACCAAAGTTCCTTCAATGTGCAAACACAAACACTACTACGAATCCCGGAATCAGAGTTGAGAAACTCACTTTCATATATCAGAAGCTACTTGGTTAAGGTTTTTGCAGAGAAGCAACTTGCAAATGACTTTACCTAATAATTTTTGCAAGAAACCACAAAAACACCCCTGCTACAGACAGACCACAATCTGTGGGAAACACTTGAGCAAATTTATAACTGCAGTATAACCCGATAATATATTACTTCTTGCAGATTTTTATGGCATCCAATTAGAAGTAGGTCTCATGACTTAGAACCCCACTACAGTCAAATTCCACCTGTTTCTCCCTCAACACTTCATTGGATCTTTGCCTACACTTGAGCTTTGCAACAAGAGGCAAATACATCTGACCTTGTTGAATGCTGCATAAGTCATAAGGAGATTACACCACTGTAATAAAAAGCCACTGAAGGCTATTAATAAGAATGTAGGCAGTTTAAGCGAGAAAATGTATAAAGCAGAGTTGATTTTCCTCCCTTGATGTTCAGCTAGAGCACTAGGACAAAAGTCAGATCAAGGACAAAGCAGTCACAGGCTTAATTAATCCACAATACCTCACAGTTAAACTCGCAGTTGAACTAGTGCAATCATCAGCCCATTACCTTGAAAAGAGACTCAGTAAAGCCTCCACAACCCAGAAAAAAAGCAATAAACCAGGATTGTTGAGAAGACACAGACTAGCAGCACAGTGAAGGGCTGAAAATAAACAACAGACTTGCCATAAACATCCAAAAACAACTGCATAAACTTTTGATGTAAAGGGCTCTTTTTCATTTGTTATCAATGTACCTGGTCTATCTTTATTAATGCTACACTGTAACAACGATTGTGATGGCCACACTGGGGATACAGAGCAGATGCCTGACCTCTTAGAATGAGTCATTCTGCATGACAGTATCAGCTAAGATAAAACGGTCAATTAGCTCCTTTATTCCTCACTGGTCTGTCATGAGTGGCCCAAATTCATAAGACATTACTTTGAAAAAGCTTATGGATGTGACACCCCAAGCGGAAATACTGTGTGAATGAAATGTAATGTATTTGTATGTGAGTTTGCGTCACAGCCACTAACCTTTTCCTCTCCGGTCACGGCTTAGCCCGGAGGGATTATTAAAGCCGGACCTGTGGTGATTTCTAACAGCATGGCGGAGATGCAGAGCACACAGTGGTTGATATAAATATCTGCCAAAAGCTTAAAGCTAGTGAGACTATAATAATTTGTTTACTATAATAATGGGTTCCAGCATTCTGGTGTAATATAAAACTGGATACTTGATGAACGCTGTATACACTCTCTGAACATGAGTTCAGCAAAACAATGCCTTCCCGTCCTGCTATATCAAACAGCAGCATCAAAAGCAAAGCATTGTGCATCCCTCAAAGAGCTACAGCTGTCCACAGGATTCAGGAGTCAGATTGAGTGGATTAGGACACCGGAAAGCAGAGCATGTACACCTGTAACTCCCTCTGCTCAAACAGGCAGACAGTTGAGCAGACTTTAACTGTATCCATGAATAAATCATGCCTGAGTTTTTTTAAAACATGCAGTGTTGCAATGACTGACTACTTTCTAAAGTAACTTTCAAAGTAGCACTTATAAATCAGTATATTTGTAAGTGCTACTTGTAAAATCAGGGTGCAACAATTGCAGGGTTCTTCCTGGCTCAAAATAACCTTTTGGGGTGATTATGCATGCCAGCATGACTGACCCACATCCAGTTAAGGCAAAGAGTCTCTGTTACCTGACATAACAAAATCATTGTATATTTACTGATATTTTTGTACATTTGACAGCAATAATGTATTTCCAACTTGAGTACATTAAACCCTACTAACAAAAAAAACTTGCTAAAAGTCATAACCCTGGTGATTTTCCTTTGTTGGGCCATCTATGTATTTTCTTGTCATTTGTAACTATCAACATACAGATTAAACACAAATTGCACATGATAAAAAACAAAGAGGCTTGCAACTGAGTTCTGAGAGTGCAGACGTCAGAGGTGTGGATGTCTGTGTATACTACAAATGAAATGTGATGCTTTCAGATGAGGACAGAAAATTTCAACATCATCAAGCATTAACTCACATGTATCCACCCTCAGGAACAGATCCTTGATGAAAAATCAGGACTTTGTTGTTGCCAATTACAAAAAGGCCTTTTTTGCCTTCTTTTTTTCCCTACAGTTTTCAGAAATCCGTAATAGCTAGGTGCTATTTTAAAATGGAAGGAGAAGAAAAAAAGAAATGCTGTAGGAAAAATACAGTAAGCAAGTGGAATTTCACGTCCCACTGAGAGTCTAACAAAAACATGAAGAGTGCTGGGAACCAGCAACTTGTTCACAAAAATTAAATGGCTGGACTTCCTTTCTGATCAAACATCCCTCTGAGATCTTTTTTTGTTTGTTTAATGCATGAATTTGGTCTGTGGCCCTACAGACACATGAATACAGCTACTACATCTGAAAAATGTTCAAAACATTTTGCCCAAAGAGTACGACAGTAATACAGCAATAGAAAAAGCAGAGGTCAGTTACACAACACATTACTAATGTATTACATAGATTCTTTCTTCGAGCTGCACCAGTGGATCACAATCATTCAACCTGAATGTTTAAAACAGGATTCACAGGTGATCACTTGCAACACCTGTCAAATGTTTTATCCTGATTTTCATTTTATTCTCTTGTAATGCATAATATAAAATAATATAATATATAATGCTGGGTGTGGTCACTGGTCTCACACATCTACAGTTCCACTCCCTGTGCTGAGCCTGCCTTTATCCCATTCATGAGTCAACTCATGAGCTCAGACTTGTCTGGCAGAAGGCAAGAAGTTGGTAGTGGCAATTATGAAGAAAAATCATGATTCCACTGTGATTACAATCTCACTTCTATAATAATTTAACAAAAAGTTTTGAAAAGATGCTGAATTCCACTCGTCAGTATTGTTCAAAAACAGGAAGAAAGCATCCATTCACCTTCAAGGAAGCGTTGCTGTAAACAATCTTCCAGATTAATTTAAGAGGCACAAATTCAACAGACAAGTGCTCAGAGGAAGTGGAGTGGAACACATGGACGTTCCAACTGCACCCTTTTTACTGATGCCTTTCATTAGCATTAAAAAATGAAGCTTTTAAACGATGTATGAGCCTTCACACATCACATTTCTAACAAAACAAGCAGTAGCTCTTTCAGCGATACATGAGGATCAGCTGCACGCGCACACACACGCACGCACGCACGCACGCACACACACAGTGATACTCAAAGTCCCAGTGAGGGTGGACAGTAAAGTTAATTGGGTCAGACAATCTTCTTTTTATCAAATAACATATCCAGCCTGGCAGTGGTCTTGATGCAAAGCTGGTATAAGAAAACACACAAGACCTAAATAGTTTCATCCCCAGAGACAGTGCAAATTAAGCAAATTGAAGGTGTGTTTGTTCACTTCTGTTTGTCTAAGACCCAGTGGCAGTCAGGTGACAAAATGAAAGGTACACATAGTTATGTGGTTTTGTTGGAATAAAAAAAAATGTTCTTATTGGTAAACCTCAGATAACCTTTTCACGGATGGTAATAAAGGCTGCTGAGCTACTCCCTAGGGAGAAGTGATGCCAAATGTAACCTCATTTGTGTGCCGCTGCTGGATAAATCCACAACAACGAAAAAAAGAGGGCCCACTATCTCACCCTGAGCACATCTGGCATTTGTCAGAGCAAATGCATCCAATCAGCCGAACCACAGCCAGTTGCCTGGACATCCCAGCTGGGAAGATTACACTGCTCTGATCCACTGGCCTCAGCCTTTCAATAACTTGAGCATCAACGCGTCATTAGTTAGAGCGCCTAATACTGTTCTGATAGGGATGCACCAATCAGATACTTATGTCAGATATGCATCCAATACAAACTCTGACATACTCATCTGTTCAATTCTGTCATTTTTTGCCTGCAGTAGTTTGTAACATTATAGCCATTTAATTATAAACAGCGGTCAAATAAGCGGAGGATGAAAAGTTGTCATGGGCAGTGCTTTCCATGTCCACATTCTCTCTTTCTGATTTTGTTAGTTTTCAAAATGACCGCAAAGCTCTTATTGCACGTAAACTAACATGTTTTTGTTTCGTTTTCTGTCCCATCTGTCTCCTCCACTCTAAATACTCACGCAGTGAAACAGGGAGCACAGAAAGAGAGGCAAAGAAAAGCACTCCCGACTGTCAAATGAAATGAAACAAGTCCTAATTCATTTAATGCCCCAGAGCTTGCAGAGCAAAAAGGAAAATCCTCATTTAAATAAACCTGAGACAAAGTAATATAATTATTAGTTGTGTTATTTTAAATTTTGTTCATTTGGGCTTCTTTACTCACACATATTAGACATTTTTGTTTATCAATGAAAGGTCACAAATAACAAGGAAATCCACCAATTTCTGTAGAATAAGGTAACACACAACATGTTTATTCATACTCATAGTCTCTTCCTCACAGTGTGGAACAAGGCTTATTAATTCATTATTAATGTGGTTGCTGTGAAGCCCTTTAATGACAGTTAATATGATTACAGCCAATGAAATCATACTTTATTTCCCCAGGTTCTAGGCTTATATCCGGTATCAGCTGAGATGAGCACCAACTGCTCTCTGTCTACATAACGAGCACACATAGCAGCAATTTTTTTAATACAGTGATCAAAAAATTAAAGGAACATGTAATCAGAGTGTAGCATCAACTCAATTAAACTTCTGGGATATTGATCTGGTCAGTTAGGTAGCAGAGGAGGTTGTTATTGTGTTATTGGGGGTTGTTTGTTTTATTTTTAATGTATTTAAATTATTAGTGATTTATTCTTTATTCTTCTATAAACAGATGCTGCTGTAACAACAGGAATTGCCCTATCGGATCATTAAAGTACTCTGATTCTGAGTAATCAGTTTCCTTGGTGTTGATGAAATTAATAACAGGTGTACTAGAGGGGCAACAATGAGACAACCACCAAAACAGGAATAGCTGGAGCACACTCACATTTTTCCCTCCTCATATTTTTGACTGTTTTTCTTTTTTTCACTAGTTTTGCATTTGGCTAGGGTCAGTGTCACTGTTTGTAGCATGACAGGGTTCTACCCAGCAGCTGATCGCCCGGCACCGTGATGGGCTGAGAACATTAGCACTAGCAAGCTGTCGTCTGATAGCCATTATGCCGCCTGTAGCATCCGTGCAGGGATGCACTTTACCTGACTGCCATTAGGTATCAGGATGAAATCCTTGGACCCACTGTCAGACCCTCCACTGGTGCAGTGGGTTCTGGATTCCTCCCAGTGCACAACAATGGCCAGCCTCATGTGACAAGAGTATGCAGGCAGTTCCCAGAGGATGAAGGGATTGATACCATTGACTGGCCCCCACACATCTGACCTAAATCCAATTGAACACCTCTGGGACATTATGTTTCGGTCCATCTGACGCTGCCAGGCTGCACCTCAGACTGTCCAGGAGCTCAGTAGTGTCCTGGGGGATCTGGGAGGAGATCCCCCAGGACACCATCAGTTTTCTTATTAGGAGCATGCCCTGAGTTTCAGGCATGTTGGGGACTTACAAACTACTGAGTACCATTTTAAGTTGCTGCAATAAAAAAATAAAAAAAAATTGAAAAAAGACTAGACTGCCACATAATTTTTTCACTTTGATTTTCGGGATCTTTGAATTCAGTTCTCTGTAGATCGATCATTTTCAGTTCCATCAAGCAATGTAGCATACTTTCATTCATAACACATCACCCAGTCCATATCAGTATAGATATCCGGCATGATTTTTTCCCCATTGAGATCTCAAAGTGTTCCTTTCATTTTTCCGAGAAGTGTATTTAAGTTTCACGGTTTTAAAATGTATGTTTCACTCATTCATGCATTCGTTTGTTTTCTTCCGCTTCTCCATTTCAGTGTCGGGGGGGGGGGGGGGGTCTTTTCCCAGTTTGCAACTGGGTGACGGCCCGGTACCCCTTCA
>VUQK01010685.1:0-11383 GCA_015106715.1 Bujurquina vittata | reverse complement strand
TGTCACCACATTCCACGTACTCTTAGGCTGTTTCAAGCCTGCAGCAAAACACATCCCCCACATCACACAGACAACATACACACAGGAAGTCACATACACCTTGGCTAATGTATACCTTTCATGGGTTTTTCCGCTACCATATAAGGTTACGTAGAGCCAGGAATGCTGTTTTATTACATGTGTTATAAAACTGCTTTTGTAACATCACGTGACTTTACTTTGTAATAAAAGCCGCTGCAAAGGGAAGATGCGCGGAGAACTACTTCCTCCCTGGCTAAGGTGCGGAGATTCACGTCTCTGCTCCGGAGGTCAGAGGTGAAGTGTCTCCCTCGCTAGCGGGTATACCAAAACTGTCTGTGTGTGAGTGTTCTTTGTTGTCATAAAATGATCTGAACCTATCATGGTCTTTCCTCTGTGCTGGTCTGCTTGCTTGACCTTACATTTACCCAAATCTTTTCATAAAGCAAATTAAATCTGTCAGTGCTTAAACCTGACCAACTATATACTACAAAGCAAGTTCCACATATCTGTGATACCCACTTACCCATGATATCTTTTCTTTTTCTCACAGTACTTACCCGAAAATCAGCAATCAGGCTAAGTAGTGACAAAAAGGTAGTTATGAACTCAATGAGTCAGCCCAGTTTTCTAGTCTAGCTGTGAGTGTGTTCACATGAACAGTGGAATTTTTGTGCCAGCTGAAAATCACAAACAGGAATAGCTATACTGGCAGCAGAGAGTTACATTTTGGACAAAGTCTAAAAATATGAGGAGGTTAAACACATAATTGGGCTGAAAGCAACATAGCTGTTGTAGCCAAAACACCAGTGTGTATCACAGGAAAAGCACTTTAAAGTATATATAGTATTGTGAAGTGCTATATGAATGTTTGTGCACTCTACTGTGGTCAATAATACTGAAAAGAGATAAATTCCATCTGTTTAAGTTGATAGATTTATCACTATCAAAGTTCTGACATCTTTGTTAATTATATGTTGATTTCTAACCATCTGATTTGAAAAAGAATTCTTGAAAGAGTAGTTGTAAAACAACTGTGTGATCATCTGGAGAGCAAGGGTTTCTGTGATGAGTTTCAGTCAGGATTTAGAATGTACGTAATGAAAGTTACCAACGATCTTCTTATGGCCTTCTTATAGACTTATCTTGATGTGTAACAGGCTAGACTTAAGTGCAACATTTTATACCACGACCCACAATATTATACAACAGAGATTAGAGTAGAGTATTTACAGACTTCCAATTTGTGCATGTAAATGGGAAGACTTCTTCACACACAAAAGTTAGTCTCAAGGTTCTACAGGGTTCTGTGCTGGGACCAAATCTATTTACCTTATGCAAGCTTCTCTTAGGCAATTTTATCTGAAAACACTGTAAACATTTTCTTTGTAATGCAGATGATACCCAAATTTATCTACCCATGAAGCCACAAATCTATTAGTTAAACTACAGCAATAAGGCCTTGATGACCTCTAATTGTTATGATTTGGCAGAACTGGATGGTTTGGGGTTTTGTTTTGTTTTTCTCTTTTCCCTTGTCTCACTCTCTCTTCACTCTCTCTCAAATATTCTCAGGTGGTGTTGCCAAGCTGGGCTTCTCTCAGGTCTCCACCTAAGGGCGGAGCTTCTTGACATGGGTTAACCCTTCCTCACCTGTTGGCGACTGAATCCTCAGACTACAAGTATAAGAATGACAAGTGGTGCCACGTTTCCCTGCTACACCATTCCTGTCTTTATGGTGACTCCTAGGTTTCCTCAGTTTTTGATCAGTTCAATTAAAGTCTCATTTAATCTCACCTTGTTTTCTGTGCTTTCCATAGCTGCTCACCTGCCAGCCCTGCTTGGAATTTGCTGGCCTAAGAGGCAACTTATCTGCAATCTGGTAACAGCCCAAGCTGCTTTTATTTTCCTCTTCACTACCACCTGGATCTTAGAACATCTGTATCCCACATTCAGCCTCCCTGCCTGCTCTCCTCTTGTCACCTGAGAATACCCGCTTATTGAATTCAGTAGTCCTTCCATGCTCTGCCTCTGCGCAACTTCAAGTAAGGTTCAATCTGCCTTAGTTAAGGCACCAACCTTCTGTGTTCAAATTCTGGACAGTCGATTAATTCTACTTGTCTCCTCAGGCAGAGGAGACTCTATTAGAAGCTATTTTAATTTCCCATACAGTCCTCTATCTAATAACTTCTGTAATAAAGTTGACTCACTACAAGATGCTACCTGTTGAGTCTGCTTTATGGGTCCCACCAGTTTTGCATTATGAGAGAACGGTCTGGCCAGAATTTGTACCCCGTAGACTCAGCTGCAGATTTCAGCCAGCATGATCAGATATCTTCTGAAGTAGTGGTGCATTTGAAAACGGATCTATGATTATAGCGCGTGAGTATTAGTATGAAGCTTTCCCAGCCTCTGTTCTGCCCACTGCAGTTTCAGCTCAGCCAGAGTCCTCCCCCATACCTTTAAACAAAGGAGCAAACCAGTGGCTGAATTTTTTATTGAATCTACGTAGAATTCTCACAGCTGAAGCGGGCTGGGGGGATAAAGCTCTCAGGGGGGGATTCTATCACTCACTCAATGATGAGCTCAAGGACAAGCTCACCACTAGAGATGAGGCCGAAACATTTGAGGAGTTGATCTCATTTGCCACTCGCATCAACAGCTGGTGGATGTTGTTGGTGGCCACATTGTGTTTCAAGGCAGATGGTCTCTCATTACTCACATTGGTGTATTCAGAGGCAGAACACAATCCGTTAGATGCACGATTAGCGAGCCAGGTAGGAATAACTGCTTTTTGTACTTGAGCAAATGCAAAGAGAGCATATTTCTCCCATCGTGGCTTCTCTTGGTTCCCTATTACAGTACATCCAGAAATTAATTCAAAATTTGTCTCTTCACGTACAGTACAAGGTCTTATAATCAGGTCTTATAAAGACTTCTTTTTCATTCACTTTTTTTTACTCTGTTTGCACACCACTCTGCATTCAGTCATAAGTTATTATTAATCTCTAGCTTTCTTCCACAGCATTTCTTTTGTGTTGTACCTTTCCCCTCACCCCAAACTGGTCAGGGCAGATGGCTGTCCCTCCCCAAGCCTGGGTCTGCCTCATGTTTATTCCTGTTAAAATGGAGTCCTTTATCGACAAGTGATGGGTTTGTCTGTCTGCCGTTAGGGGTTTTCTCTCATATTATAGGATCTTTACCCCATAATATAAAGCACCTTGAAGGACTGTTGTTGTGAATTGGCACCGTAACAATAAAATTTAAATGAATCATTAGTATATAGGAGGATATGAATTATAACAGTTGTGTTTTGCATTAAATTAACTGCCTCTTTTATTTGATATACAAAGTTTAGTAGTTAGTAGATAGTTATACTACCCATAATGCTAAATGATCTGAGAGACAGCCAAACAAAGATTTTTTTTTCTTAAATATGCTCATCGATTACACATAACCTGAAGCCTTAAAGGGTATCCAGTGTAAACTGCCAAACATTTCCTTCATGTATTACTCTCAACCAAAGCCGAATCAGGATATAAGTGAGTCTTCTGCTCACCTTAACAAACAGTGTGCTGATAGCATATCAACTTCCAGCAGAGAGAGACAGACAGACAGGCTGTAAGAGAGCAAATGCTCTTATCACTGCCTGCCATATGATAGGATTAGTTGGAGTGTTAGCTACCAAAGCATTAATGAACAGTTTTAATTGCCTGCATGAATTCCCTGCCAAGCCCCTGAACTACGCACCGTATGCACACACACGTGCACGCACACAGACACACACAGACACACACACGCACGCACACACACACACACACACACACACACTCTACAACACAAGGTTGTGATGTGTATTGTCCCATCTGAAATTGTCTCCAAGTGATACAGAATTTGCATTCATAACTAGAATACAATCACACTATTACCGCTGTCATTCCAATCCGTTTGTATACAATGTGCCGGAGAGCATTGGTTTGAAGGCATTCATTTAACTTTAACCTCCATTTACGCCTTCACATAATGCAGACATAATTGAAATCAATAGATGTTTTTGATTAGCTTCTATGCAGCCACAGGACTTCTAGCTGTGACCTGAAACCCTTCTGATTACAGCAGTGCAGACAACAACTTCTTACATTTTATTTTACTACAATAATACTGTTTAAAAATGACAACTGTACAAAAATATTTTAGCAGTTTGCGGTGAGAATGCAAGTCACTCAGTAAACACCACTGGCTATTTCATCTGCCCACTGTTCTGCTTATAAAGACAACAGTTTAAGGCATTTAATCTCAGTGTCAGTTGAATTAACATTTCTGCAATTTTATTTTTTATATTTAGTGTAGCGTTAGTGATTTTTTTTTTTATTGTAAGACACTATATGTGTTAAGGTATCCAAATTTCACACTTTTCTCCATCTTCAGCAACACCAGGATAGCTGTTCTTTTCAGTTATATACGCTTCTCAATACAAACATCTTCACATGTCAAACCGTTCAGGAGGTTCAAACACAAACATCCCAGTATGGTCAGCAGCTTCTGCACTCCACCAATCATGCTAATAATTAACTGCTGGTCTTACTGCACAGCACAAACAGACACAGCATGCTTCTGATATGGCACTGACAGAGGAAGGCTAAAAGTATGCCACGCTGCAATCAACACAAGATTTTAGCATAATCATAGGAGAAGAACAATGAACATGAGGCAGCCATTTCAGATTGTGGGATGACTAAATACAGTCTGGAATCATGAAATGGCTTATCACTGTGCTTTTGTGGGTTCTGTCCAGGTACTTCAGCTTCCTCACGAGTCCAATAACAGGTTAATTGATCATTATAAATTGGCTGCAGATATGAATGTGAGCATAACGGTTGTTTGTCTCTCTGTATTGGCCCTGTGATCGACTGGCAAACTGTACTTTACGTGCAGCAGCTTTTTCCCTAAGACTGATAGGATAGAGAGTTTGCATTCAGGATGAAGGGTGATTAGCAGGTAAGTCTTTTCACTTGTATTTTACTTTTGCGTTCACTTACTGGTTATGTTTAGGGAGTAAAACTACTTGGTTAGGTTTAAGAAAAGACTATGATTCGTGTTAAAATATACTCCTTCACAACATTTACTATGCACATTCAAAAAGTATACTTTCAAACATGCAAAGTGTATAGGTAGTGAAGGTGGACTAATTTAAATACCTGGGGTCAACCATCCAAAGCAATATAGTGTTCACAAAAAAGGTAAAGAAGAGAGTGCAGGCAGGGTGGAAACAGACAGGCAGAAAGAGAGGGTAGGTTTATAAGATGTTAGAGACCTACTATGATGTAGGGTGTGACAGCGTTGAAGATAGTAAGACTTTCATTGGGCATGACCAGGATGGACAGGATTAGAAATTAGTTCATCAGAGGGACAGCTCAGGTTAAGCAGTTAGGAGACAAAGTTAGAGAAGCAAGACTGAGATGGGCTGGAAATGTGCACAGGAGGGATAGTGGATATATTGGACAAAGGACGTTGAAGATGGATCTGCCAGGCAGGAGGAAAAGATCTCAGAGGAGCTTCATGGATGTTGTAAAGGAGGACATACAGAGGGTTGATGACAGAGGAGGATGCTAGGGACAGGGTGAGATGCAGGCAGATAATCTGCTCTGATGACCCCTAAAGGGACCATCCAAAAAAAGAGGAAGATCAAAAATGATGCTTATCCATATGTATTTCATTTTGACACCAAAGTGGAAAGCGAGAGACCAGTCTTGTTATCAGCCTAACAATTTATTTTTCATAAGAATTCTGCATTAGCAGGTAATCATTATTGTAAGGCTTTAAACAGAAGAACAGAAGCAAAGCATCAAAAGAGAGGGTGGCTTTCTGGTGGAAGCACCGCCTTTCTGCTGGCACAAACAGTTGAGAGAATCATTGCCTCAACAGATCCTCAACCAATGAACCCATCCCATCTTTTCCAGTCTTTTCAGCAAAAGATGGGATGGGACAGTGATGTCATTATTAAAAGCATGTTGCATATTGGCAGCGTTAGGTAACTGGTAGCGTGTACGAGCGCTCAAAATATATAAGCAATACCCGCACTGACACATATGTTATTTGTCAAAGAACTAGCCCCTGCAACCTCCGACTCCTTTTGCCAGATCAGGTCACATTTATCACCAAATGTACTAGAACTGCTAGCTCTACAGTGAAGCACAGAGGTAGTCCCATTTCTTTGTGGTATTTTTCTTAAAAATAAAGTGGAGAAAACAAAAAGGTACAAGATGAAAGAAACACATTATTTATGTGAGACTCGGTGATAGCTAAATGAGTAAAGGTAAAGTGAAAAGTAATTCATAATTTACATATTCTTTTGTTTTAATGCTCCTTCATTTTTATTGCACAGCACACTGAAAGTGGTTACTCTTGAAAGGTATCATGTGCTAAAACCTTATGCTTAGGTCTTCACTGACTCAGAAAGCGTCACCTTATTACTGAAGAGGGTTTAATTAGTGTCCCATTTACTGTCAAGATCCATTGCCTTGGCAACCCAGTGCTCTCTAAGACAAATTGTTAATGTGCTTGTGTCTCTCAAGGAACATCATGTGCTTGACACAGTTTTTAAACTATTACCCAGACGGCTTATGTAAAGGTTCAGCTAAACACAACAAGTTAAAAGAGACAGAGAGATTATTTCCACACCTCAGTTTACTTAATGGGACACAAATGTTGAATTTGTATGTAAAATCATCATAATAATAATAATAAATACAACCAAGGCCATAAAAACAAATTAAACCATGTTTCAAGTCAATAACTGTTGTATGCTCTGGTTTGGACGACATGTTCCTAAAATAAAGTAATTTGGCCAAAATTTTAAATTCATAATTATTCGTAAAAGAAAATTATTAACATTTTTACTGCCAGCGAAAATCAACAATAATCGAAAAGTCTACTGTCATGCTTTCAGCTCCTTGAACTAATGTTTAACAGGCAAAATATTAGTTTGGCATGTTAAGGTGCCAATTATTTCTAACTATCAAAGTAAGGAATGTGCTTATATTTGGTCTGCTGATATTTGGTCATAAAAACAATGTACCACCATAATTTAATGACCATTGTTTCATTTCAAAATAAGTAACTCACCAAAGTCAGTATTTTTGGCACCACACATCCTGTCAACCCAAAAAGAAGGACAAGACAGAACAGCTGACACTGCCATCCTTTGAGTTCATTTTCTAGCATGGCTCAAGTCAATCCCAGAATCTGTGTATTTGTTTTTTGTTTTTTATGGAAATTGAACCATCTTATTCTAGACCTCAGTCTTAAAAGATCTTAAATGTCTCTACATTCCAGAAAAAATGCAGTTGTAAATATATATATATATATATATATATATATATATATACACTCTCCTTTAATAAATGTCCTCTATTCATTATTCACAAAAGTGTCCAACCAAGGACGCATCATATGCAACACCCCGTAGTCACTTTCCTTAATACTGCTTATGCTGAGAGGAAGAAATCTGATGTCATGCCTGCCTGCCCTTGGCTGACAAGTCTTTACACACACAGAGAGAGAGAGAGAAAGAGAGAGAGAGACAGACGAACATTATTTACAGTATAATTACTTCCATGGCAGTTCAGACTCAAGCCCATCACTGTGCATTATCAAACTACTGAGGCGTGTAAGAGTCTATAATACACAAAGAAAAATCTATGAGTTCTATTACAGAACCACACACATGACCAGTGACATAGCCAATGTAATCCAGAGGAAAAACAGTGTTCATTGATCTTTTTTTTCTCTTAGAAATGAACCAACGTGAGATTCCAAAAATCCCGAGGTCATTATAATACAAACAACCCGCTGAAAGCTATCATAAACCCATCAAACCTACCCAGTTATATACAAATTAAGGGTTACTGTGCAGAAATATGCTGAAAATGGCAGGAACTGGATATTTGTATGACTTATTTCTAAATACCAATTACTAGCATTTTATATTTTTACTCTATTTATATATTTTTATGATGTGTGAATTACAAATGTTATTCTTATTTATATATCTCTACAATTTGTGAATAACTTATTTTTATTCTCATTTATATATTTTTACCACTTACTATCATCTGCAGGTACAAAATACATTTCACTGTACATTGTACTGTGTATAACTGGGCATGTGACAAATGAACCTTATCTCATCTTATAAAGCCTACAGCCACCACTCAAATATGTAAGGAAGACAAAATAATCACATACACATCACTTAGCCATCTATACTCAAAAGCCACAGCCATCCTGCTGTTTTCTGTCTTGCTGTTTCCATAACCTGAGCCAACCAAGCAGAACATACACTTGTCTTGCTTCATGCATCAATTTTAGCATTGCCGAGGGGTGTATTGAGAGAGATTAGATGTAATTAGGAGGATGTTTAAGAGAAAGTTGCATATTAGCATGAGTTTCACGTAGTGTTGAATGTCAAGCACACATCTCCTGCAGACATTTTATGTTTACAGACAGATGTTCTAGAAGACCCCTCTGCCCCATCAGGAAATTGTGGGGCATGAGATTGTACTTTGGGTACGTGTATATTATCAAGTTTTTTGAGACTATTTTTTCCTGCTTTGTTTGTTTTTGTTTTTTGTGTGTGTTTTTGTTTTTTTGTTTTTTGGTTTGGGAGTGTCATGATTAATTTGTTCTTCTGTTTTGGGAGGATTTGGACTTTTTAGGTTTTGTTTATTTTAATGTTTTGTTCCCTGGTTTGTTTAATGGTTATGGTTGCGTCATTTGTTTTTCCTTAGTATATTTAGTTTTATTCCTAGTTGCTTTAGAGCTTAATTCCTCCCTCAGTGTTCCATCCTCTTGTGTCAAGTCTCCTGTATTAAATCATTTCATGTGTCTGTGGTTTCCTCATTTAGTTAGCCCACTTCCTGTTGTATTTTGAGAGCGGTTTCTGGTGCTTTATTTAATTTTACTTCCCTTGATTCATCTTCTGTAATTTAGTTCAGCTGTGTATTGTTCTCCCCAGCTGTCTTCACTTTCCCAAGTGCACTTCTATGTGTAAATATAGTCGCTGTCTCCTGTCATCCTTTGTCAGTACATCTGTTCCCTTTGGTATTTGTGCCCTAGTGTGTTTCCAAAATTTAGGTTTCAGTAAGTTTCTCATTTTCAGTGTCCCTTCTTAAATCTTATGTTTTGCCTTTTTGTATTGCTTGCCATCAGCTTAAATAAATGGCTCACTTTCAGGTCAATCCTGTCTGTCTTCACACATCTACGTTTGGGTCTTCCATCTACACTCCAGTGTTTACTGCCCATGATAGGGAGATGTTTGGTGATAACACTATTTAAGGGTGCATATCCAACCCTGCCCACTAAAAATCACTTCTATATTCTACCCTTTTTTGTTTAAAAGGAAACATAAAGTAGTAACATAAACTAAACATAAACTATTCATCTATTTCCCTGAGTAGGTCAAAACTTTGTTTTCTTCTAGACTTTTGGCCTACATTTCCATAAATACAATTGTAATTTTGCTACTACGAGATGACAAATTGTCTGTTGTGAAAAATATGTGTTAATTTTTAACTATGTATATGGTATGTATCAAAGTATATGATATCAGTTAATATTACACTTGCTAAACATTGGCATTTTGGCATCACTAACATTTAGCTCTATTCAAAGCACCTCAGTACCTAAGCAAGATTTAATAAAGCTAGTTAAATGTAACCAAGTGCACTGAGCACAACACATAACAAGCAAAAAGCAATAAATGAATGGCAATATTGGTTAGTTTGGAAAGATTCTCAGAACTACTTTCAACTTGAAATAACATAACTGTGGCTGTAATAAGGTGTAGGGTAGTATTTCTTTGCACTACAGTCTCAAGTACTGTCATTGAAATGGCTATTTATCAATAGAAACAAGTACTCCTTCCTTGACGCGCCATTCAAATCTTCAAAACAAACCATTTTCAGTGTATCAATTGCTAGCTCCGAAGTTCTTGTCATCACCTGTGTGAAATATATCAGTGCCCAAACTACAAAGCAAGTTCAACATACCCAGAGTATACCCAGAGCACCAAATCACAAAAAAAAACATCGCCTCAAGGCGCTTTATATTGTAAGATAGAGAAAATACAGTAACTACAGAGAAAACCAACAATCAAGTGCCCCCCTATGAGCAAGCATTTGGTGACAGTGGGAAGGAAAAACTCCCTTTTAACAGTAAGAAACGTCCATCAGAACCAGGTTCTGGGAGGTGCAGTCATCTGCCGAGACAGGCTGGGGGTGAGAGGAGGGAGACAAGACAAAAGACATGCCGATGAAGTGAAGCCATGACGGGAGAAAAATGCTCTCCCTTTCTAGTCCCTGCCAGTACTCTCACTGCAGCATTTTGGATCAACTAAAAGCTTTTCAGGGAGATTATGAGGACAGCTAGATAGTAATGAATTAAAATAGTCCAGCTTAGAAGTAATAAATGCATGAATACCTGGTTGGATATTGTGTTTCTAGAATTTGCTAGGCCGAGTACAATAACCTCAGTTTTACCTGATTTAGAAGCAGGAAATTAATTAGAGGTCATCCATGCCCTTAGGCCTTAAAGACATTCCTGCAGATTAACAAATTGGCATGTGTCATCTGGCTTCATGGATAGATAAAGATAAGTATCATCTGCATAACAACAAAAATTATGCAATGCTTTCTAATACTGCTGCCTAAGGGAAGCATGTATAATCTAAATAGAATTGGCCCTAACACGGAACCCTGTTGAAGACTTTCCATTTACATAAATAAATAAGAGTTAATGAGATGAATGTGATTTAAACCACTGCAGGGCAGAACTTACCTACAGCATGCTCTAATCTTGGTAATAAAATTATGGTCAACAGTATGCAAAGCTGCGCAAAGGTTGCAACAGTCGTAATTGTGTATTGTCTTGGTAGTGATGTCACAAGTGTGCGCCGCTGCTTCTCTGTAGAGAGCGCGCAAGAAACGTGGCGGATGCATGTATGCCCGAGTCGGATCTCTTTCTCTGCCCCCAAAACTCCTTGTGACGTTACGGGTTGTATGAAGACTGCGTATTATATGTATGATACATCAGCAGCCGTTCAACCGGGCTTATAAGGTTGGTGAAGAGCTTTTATTAAAGGACGACACTGTGAAATTCCCATTACCAGTGTGGTTGTATGTTTTCGACTGTGCTGATCACGTTTGCCGCCTCTTCTTCACCACCGAACACAACCCAAAACGTTACAATTGGCGCCCGAACATCTTATCTTGGACCTCAGAATGCAGTATCTTCGAGCAACTGATGATTGATGCAGTAAAAAGGTACGCCGCAGTGCAGTGATCGTCATCCATACTCCGTGGGAACA
>VUQK01010681.1:0-14216 GCA_015106715.1 Bujurquina vittata | reverse complement strand
TTTTTTTTTTTTTGTTTTTGTTGATATTTTATTTTATAAAAAAAAAAAAAAAAAGTGTTTATTGTGTGTTGTTGGTGCGTGCTGTGTTTGAATAACGTGTTATGCCTGTCTTTATCTATGTTCCAGTGATCAGCTTCTATAAATACCTGCACTAAGTGGCTGGAATTTCACAGCTACACTTGGAGACCCTGCTATCTGAGGGCAGAGCTAATTTTCCACTCGAACAATGTGAAGAGCTGCACTAAAGCTTCGAAAGCATCTCTTTCCTCGGAGGTAAAAATAGTTCGCTCTCAGAATAATAACACAAAAACAAAAAGTCCAGATGGGTTCAGTTGCAGCTCCCTTTTGTTTGTCCTATTATCTTTTCCTCCATATCAGCTAATCTGCCTCTTCAAGATAAAAATGCTTGACTTGCTTGGCCGTCATTATTATTTACTGGCTGTAAAAGGGTTGTGATCGCGCCAGAGTGCTGGATGGCAGCAAGTAGCCTTTTGCCTGCCTACCCTCTGCAGACAGAACATACCATGTCAGCCACAGCGATGACTCAGACACCGCTGACTCTGTGTCATCCACATCTAAATTAAACTCCCCACTTGTTCAGTTTGTTTTTGAGAGACTCTGCAATTTTGCTTCAAGAGCTTTGCACGCCTGCTTGTGTTTCTGCTTGAGTGTTGAATTTTGAACTTTTCCCACGCTGAAGATCAATGCACTCTTTAACCCCATGCAACGTTTGGCTGTGTGCTTTTCTTTTAAAATAATAAGTTTCAGTCTGATACAACTTTTAATGTGTAATCATAATAGAAGCAAGTTTGGGGTTGAAAAATTTAAAATCCCTCACCCGTCTCAGGTTGCGCATGCCGCTATTGCGGATGGACTCCATCAGCTGATCGTGGGCTGACCTCATTGGCGTTGAAGGTCTGCTGCCCTCCTCCCCTCTCCTCTCTCCTGACACTGGCCTCAGGGCATTTTTGAGCTCCTTCAGGACGCTATTTGTCTCATCATTCCCCTTCTTCCCCTTCTTCCCCTTCTTCCCTTTTGTTTTTACCGGCTTTTTCATGCCCGCCTCATGAGCCTTGATGACCTCTGCAATCATCCTTGTGGGCTTCTTCTTCTCCTGCTGCGGGAGAGGAGGTGGAGGGGGAGGTGGAGGAGGAGGCGGGGGTGGAGGCGGCGGAGGAGGTGGTGCAGGGGGCGTCTGTTTTTTAACCAAGTCGCTTCGGGGCAGTTTGGGTGAGGACCAGGGAGAGGCCCTGGGTGAGCTGTAAGGTGAGGAACTTGGCGTTCCTCTCTGCAGACAAGGAAAGGCAAAGAAATTCATGGATAAGCAAGAAAAGCAACATTTCTGGAAATGCTGTGCTTGCATTCCATTAGAATTGAAGGTGAAGGATCTGAAAAGTGAAAATGTGGTGACGTCAGATACATAATTAATAGACAACCAATGTGACCTTCACCCACGGGTTACTGACATTAGTGACGTGACTTGTTTTATTTCCGTTTCAGTTGAGTTTGGGTTAATTTGCAGCATCGATTTGCTCATTTTCATTTAGTTTAATTTTAGATACATTTTTTTATTCATCTCAGTGTTAGTTTTACATTTTGTCATTATTGAAATGTGGGGATATTTATCAATGACAATATTTAAGAAGTTCAGACCAGAAACATAACTTTTCATGTCATGTACACACCCTCTCTCAGTAAACTGATGCCTCCTTTTCAAAAGCCTAGGTTTGATGATCCCGTTGATTGGTTTGGAATTGAGGGTTAGGTTTTTCCTGTTGTTTCCGGTTTCTTGTCTTTATTCCTGTTTTTATTCCAGCCTTCACAATGTTCCTTTGTTTCACATATAGCATGAGTTTTCTTGTCTCTGTATTTATTTTTAATTCCTTTGCTATTTCATGTTTTACATTGTTGTTTTCTCTCTTAATTTAAATTATTGCTTTGATTGTGATTGATAAGCCTCTCCTTCTTCGTAGTCTTTGTCCTGACATCTGTGTTTCTCCTCCTGCATGCTCCTTGTTTTGCCTGTCTCCCAGTATAGGATTTGGAATGCTATTTCTTCCCATTTTGGACTTCCCATTATAGACTTTTCATTCACCCTCATGAACAGCTGCCTTTTATTTGCTGTACTTAATCCTGCATTTAGTCTTCAACACATAACAATTTCAGTTAATTGAAATGTTTTTGTAAGTTATAATTAACTGTCATCTTGGTGTGATTTCTGTGTTCTCAGACTCAGAGTAACAATTTTTTTGATGAAGATCTCACGGCTTTTCACAAAAATTAGATCTTTGAAAAGTCATGTTATTACAAACGTTAGTAGAAGCGGGGAGTGGGATGTTGTAGATAAAGTAATGCTGCAAACCAGCGCAGTGGTTCTGGGGTTGACGGCTCCCTCTTGCGCTCCCTGTTGGTTCTGCTGCAGGAGCTGCCTCTGCTCCTGCAGCCGTTTCTGCCTCTGCCGGTCTTGGTTCCTGGTGAGGATCCCCGTCATGCTCATTCTAGGCCCAGGTAGGTTGAACTGGTAACCCAGTTTGATCAAGGTGTAGTTTTCCCTCAGAATCTTCACCATCTCCATTTCGACCTGCAGGAGGTGGTTGTGGATCAGCAACTTACTATCCCGATGTAATTAGCACAGCACAGAGGAGTTTGCTTTTTTAACAAAAGATGCAAAATAGGAGCGTGACGAGAGCAAACCAACCTGTCCGCCACACATGTGCCGCTGGTTGTGGAACCTGAGCTCCGTCAAGGTGTTGTTTCCTGGTAGTGCTTGAACCAGAGCCATCACGCCTTTCCCAGACACATAGTTAGACTCTATATTGAGACTGATGATGGAGGAGTTCTGCTTTAGCATCTTAGCAATGGCCAAAGCCACAGGGTCATCAGCTCGGGTATTTGCGAGGCTGAAGATTCTCACGTGTGTGTTTGACCTCAGTGCTTCAGCAAATCGGATGAGAGTTTCCTGAAAAATAGAGAGTATTTTTATTTCCCAGACACAATATATGAGGACTTCTCAGTATTAAAGAAACTTGAAGCAGAGAGACAGACTTGACATCTGACTCTTCAGTAAGGCCAGTGTTTACCACACAGACACAAAGGCTTGCTCCCAAGCTGCTGTTCCAACAACACTAAAATTAGCCACTGTATGCGTAACTTTTCTGCCTTTGTTGTGCAAGCCAACAGAACAGCTTTAGCATCAAACACACACTTTAGAGCAACACTTTAGAGACAGCGCTGAAAGACATCATCAGAAGATCGCTGATGGCGTTAGCATTTCATTTTGATCAGCTCTTTCCTTCTTTTGCTAAACAAAACCTGCAAAGGTTTCTGTACAAAGAGTACTACATTTTCATGTGCGGATGTGGAACATGTATCATTTTGCACTCAGTTTATTGACTGCAACACAAAACTGAACTGCCTGTCAAAGCTGTAAACTGAGAACAACTTGTTTCTGTTCCTTTTCCAGTCACAAGAAGCATTTAAATCTTCATATGCCCTTAATTATGTGACGTGGTTCTAAAAATAAACTGGCATACAATAAAAAGTTTTTAAATCCTCCGGACCTAACTTTGATCCTACCCTACCAGTGTTCCAAGCTCATAGCTAATCTACTAATGTTACTCAAAATATTGTTAAACTAGGCTACCAGTCAAGCAGTAAGTGATTTCTCTGTTTCTTGTGACCATAAGGGACAGCGTAACCACACAAGGGAAAATGTTTGGTTTTGGTTACAGTCAATATTAAAGAGCTTGAAAAAGGGAATAAACCTGTAGTTATTAGAAGCTTTAAGTAACAGCTTGATGGAGGCCATCGTGAAGTTGTTTTAATGTGTGAACCCTTAGCTTATTACTAGCAGTAGTAGTATCTCCATTTCATGTGATCCCAAATATGCTGGTGAAGATATTTTTGAAATTTGTTTGCTATGAAGGTTTTGTCTTTGTACCTGTGAGATGTCGTCTATATTGTTGAGATTAACCTCAGTGAGTTCAGGGTCATTTCTAAGCACTCGCTGCAGAGCGTCATCGACAACAACTGGATTTCCACTTGTGTTTGGGTCAACAGGTGGAGGGGGAGGAGTCAGCCTCATAGGCTCCACCCTCTGGGGCTTGAGTAATGTTAGGTTCTCGCCCCGCGATGTCATCGGGCCTGAATTCATCGAGGGTTCGGGTTTTGCTTTAGTATCTTGGTGCTCCTCCTCCTCAGCTTCTTCTTCTTCTTCTTCTTCTGTTACTGGTTCCTCTTCTTCCTCGCTCTCCTTTTCTTCTTCGTCTTCTTCTTCATCACTGTTCCCATCTTCTTCTTCTTCCTCCTTTTCTTTTTCATGCTTTTGTTGCTCTTTCTCATTTTCATCATCTTTGTCCTCCTCGCCGTCGCTGGTTCCTTCTGTCACACACTCCTCTTCCTGTTCGTCATCCTGTATTTAAATAAAATGATTCAAAGCTTAAAATGCTAACAGGATGATGTCATGTACACAGCTTCATAGTAGAACAATTTGTAATAATTTTACTTTTACTAAATACAAAAAAAAGGTATTATGGGATAAATCTGATACAACTTCAGCAAAGTTTCTGACACAAAAACATGAATTCAAGTAAATGTTATCACTGACCAATTTTGGGCTAGCTCCACCTAACTCGTCCTCCAGCAGTCTACGCGTCTCGTTCTCCCAGTATTTCATGAGGGCCTCTCTGCTGAAGTTGCCCGTCGGGGTCTTATCTGTCTGGTCTCTCTGTCTAAGTCCAATGGGAACATTGCCGTCGGGATCAATGTCCGACAGCTCCTTTTCCAACTCAGCCAGCTCCTCTGCACTGAGAGATGCCAAAAGCTCGTCCTCGTCGATGTCTTCATACTTACTCAACTCTCGACGATACCCGAAACAACTCATGGCCAAAATGTGAAAAGCACAGAACAGACAGAAATACAGAAAGACCAGCTCTTGATTTGCTTATGATCTGGTGTCGGCCCCAAAATTAAGATGTTTGGGAATGGAAATTCCAACAAAAGGTACAGTCCACCATGAAACTGGGAACGTCAAACTCAGGTGTTCAGTGCCAAAGAAAAGGGATATTTGGACATTCTGGATCCAGTCTTCTGCCGCTGAAACCCACTCCAGTCTGAACCAGATCTGTCCTGGCTGACCAGGTTTATGTGGCGGAGACCCTGTGTGTGTGTCCGTGGCCTCTCCTCTCTAATCTCCACAGCTGCTCTTCAGGCCTTAAGAGAGGGATCAGAGGGGAACGTATCAAAGCGTAGGCACCATGATGCAGCGTCTTTTTTTGGGAGGCACTGCTCTGAGAGGCAGCAACACAAAAAGCCTGTGAGCTCAGAGACCATGTGGCCTGTCAGTGTAGTAGCCTGTCACCTTAGTTCATGGCCAGCTGGACTGAGCATATAGTCAGAACAAGAAGGATAAATACAGATGATGTAGAACTGAAAAAATGGCATGTGCTTGGCCACTACGTGTCCCTCAGCAAAGAGTTCTCTTTCTCTTGACAGTCTCGATGTTTTTAATAATCACATAAAATAGTAGCTGAGCATACTGACTGAGGGACAAAAGCCTTATTTATAATGAATTCTCCCGACTCTTGCGAAAGCTTAGAAACTTTCACCTCATCTGATATCTTAAAAGGATTGCAAAAGATGTGGAACCAGAAAAATATCTAGTAACATAAATGTTGGCGTGTGTACCAGGCAAATAACACCGGAAGTGTTTCATACACTTTATTAGCCACAATTTCCACATAAAGATTTCTCCAATGGGTGGCTCGGCTCTTTTAGAGACAGGGGTGAGGTGCTTGGACCTATTTTATGTTTAACTAGTACTGCATGTACAAGATGTATTTCACTATAATAAAAATGTCCTGTTTTTTTTTGTTGTTGTTGTTGTTGTTTTGGTTTGTTTTTTTTACATAATTATGTTGGAAATTCTGAGCAATTGTAATAAAAAAAATTAATAATAATGAATTCTAAGATCTAAAAATAAAAAAAGACCCAGTGTGTTACTGTTGCAGACTGTTTGTCTGCTGGATATTACAGTGTTTCACTGTGATAATTTGAACTAGTATGGGTTCAGGATATAGGGTAATGTATCTAAAATGCATTCAGGTTGGCCACATGGAGATTCAAGAAACAAAGATCCCAATATCTTCGATCCATCTTCTTCCACTTATCCAATTCAGGGTTCCAGGGGAAGAACTGAAACCTTTCCCAGCTGTCATATGACAAGAGACAACTTACATCTGAACAGGCTGCCAGTCTGTCACAGGACTAACACAGAGAGACATAAAACTCAATCATAGCTACAGCCAATTTAGAATCCCCAATTAGCCTAACAAGGATGCCTTTGCATCATGTTTTGGACTGTTGCAGGCGGGACCCAAATACAGAACACAGAGGCAGACTTTTAAAAAAGCATTTATTATGGGTGGTAGTCAAAAACATGAAAGTATGGAGTGACAGTAACCTCAAACAGACCATGGAATATAGTCAGGCAAAGGAAAAGGACAACACTACAAGGGAACTGCTGGGGGAAACTAGCCCAGATGAAGACAATCAATACAGTGAGGCAGGGGAGGAAGCAAAACTGAATACAAGATACAAGAGATGAAAGACTATCAAATAAAACAGGAAGTGAGATCAGTTCTAAGCAGGGAAATGCAAACAGGCGAATTAACTAAAACTAGGGGAACTGACACAGGATGATGAGACAGAAGAGAGAGGAAACAAATACAAATGGTGCTAAAATATAACCATAACTGAAAACACACATTTATCTTTCTTACCAGGTCACGGTTATTAAAAAAATCACACACTCATCTTCTCCTCATGCATGAACTTTATTGGAGAGCTGACTATACTTGTGTTGGAGATGTCTATTTTATATACTAAACATTCATTATTTAACTGGTAGTTAAGTTTCTAACTCAGTCAATATATACAGAAACAACTGAGAGAAAAAAGCATTATGTAAAATAAGTACTTTTTTATTAGGTGGGAATAAAATGTCTTTCACATACATAAGAGGTCACCATACAGGTCGTACTCTCTGTAGGTCAGGTAGTTTATCAGCCTGGGGGGGATGTGCCCTGCAGTCCCAGTGTCATTCAGGCTCCTGAGGCTCATATGACTTCTGATTACCAGTCGGCACAAGTGCTGCAGAGACCGCGGCTTCCCTGTGGACCCAGAAACACATATAACCTGCAGCTACTTAAATCACATCTCGTTTTATGTATGGAAATGCCTTGGCAGTTTTACCCAGTACATCAGAAATCTCATCCCACTCTGGCCTCTTCTCCAGGATTTGTCTGAGCTTTGAACAAATGCTGACGTGGCTAACGTAGTCCAGGAGCAACCTTACAACGTTTCCTGCCACGTGACCCAGCCATGATACTGACACAAACTCACAGAACTGAAAACGAAAAGAACAGCGAAGTGAGGTTAGCCGACAGTCTGTAGCAGAGGAGGATGTGTCTGCCTGTGCCGTCTCTTACTGAGATGACTTTAGGTTGACTGTAAATCTGGTAGGCTTGGTTATGGAGCTCAGTCCAGGTGCTATCCAATTCTTCACTGTCACCATGACCACACTGGAAACACCTGTAATGATTGCAGCAATCCGGTGATTAATTAAATGTGGGGGAAAAAAAAACTACCTTGCCTCAAATATTGGCAAATTTCATAGCATATATACTGTACTTGCTTGTAAGCATGATAGCCATTGTTGAGGAGCAGTCGCAGCATGGTATGGTCTTTGAGGCAGTACTGGAGTGCTGTGGGGAAGACGGTGTTGCTGATCACTCTGAAATAACAGTTCACCTCTGCTCCATAGGACAGCAACAGCTGCACCAAGTCATACCTGGTCACAGACAGAAAGACCGAGGGTCTTAATGCCTCTGCTGCAACACAACACTACCACAAATGTTAATATTCAGAAAGTACATGTGTAATGCTGTGAAAAACTATCTGCCACATTCCTGTTTTCTTGTGTTTTTTGCATATTTGTCACACGTTTCAAATCAAACAAATTTTACTATAAGATAAAGATGCAGTTTTAAATGCTGATTTCATTTATTAAGGGGGAAAAGCTATCCAAACCTACCTAACACTGTGTGGAAAAAGTAATTGATCCCCTAAAGCTAATAAAGCTGAAGCAGCAAGGCAGCAGTTACTTTTGCACACAGGGGCAGGCAGGTTTGGATAGCTGCATTTTGTACTTACACAAGTTTTCTTTGCCTATTATTAAAATTAGTTTTATGATCTGAAACATGTAAATGAGACAAATAGACAAAAAAAAAGCTCAGGAAGGGGACAAATACTTTTGGACATCTCTGTATGTACATACGCTGTTTACCTCTCAGCCCGTATAGCAACCAAGATGCACCGCAGTGGGTCCAGGTCAGTTCTTGCTCCAGCTGCCAGCAACAACTCTGAACAGGTCACATCACCGTTGGACACAGCAAAGTACAGAGGAGTCTTCCTGAGGTCCCCATAGTTCTCTGCAATAATATTTACACTACAGTGCTTATAAATGTAAATTACAGTTTCTTAACAGGACTGGAAGCTCGTCAGCCACATTATTGCCAAGAATTTGCATGTACTTTGCATAGTGCTCTACATATACAGTCCAGTGTATCAATGATTTTGCAGAGATTTAGTCACACTGATGTGTATTTGTTGCACTGTAATGTCGCAAAACGAACCACAACTTTGTCAGCGCTGTGAGCTGAAGCACCCTTCACAGTCACTGAAGAGATGCTTTCATCTGCATTCATTTTTGCGAGTGCGTGCATCTTTGCATTTGCTAAATGTGAATATTTGCGTGCACCGCTCATGTCCTGCATAATTTAGAAACTCATTACGACGCCTAAATGGCCTGAGTTGAGGTTTTGTGCGTGTGTGCATCCAGCTGCTTCGTACCAGAGATGTGTGTATGCAGCAGGGCGTTAACATCGTAACCCCTCTGGATAAGCAGCTCTAGACACTGAACCTGTCCCCCGTCTGCAGCAGAGTGGACAGGGCTCTGGCCTGACAGGCGAATAGCTCTCTTCGTGGTGAGAGGGATGAGGGTCCTCAGGATTCTAAAGAGAGGGAGAGATCGGGTGAGTGGGAGATAAACAGGAAGAGAGGGAGCAACAGAAACAGTGAAAAACACCAAACAGAACAGGGAGAGAAATGTTCATTAGATTGTGGTGTGAGCTGTAGTGTTATTCAGTGACAGAACTGAAAAACAGCAATAAACAGAGGGCTCTTTGTAGGGATGACTACAGAGAAAGAGCTGCAGCACTGTGAGGTGGAGGGAGAGGGATGCTTTACATTCAAATTGGCTGCAAAATGAGAGGAAAATCATTTTAATGTGTTTTGGACGAGTCTTTTTTAAATTTTGGGATTATTAGTTCAAATTCAGGCTTAACAGTGAGCTGAATGTGTTACATGGGTTCAGAACATGAACTCACAGTATGTATCCTTCATATGCAGCTCTATGGATGGGCAACTGGCAGGCGTAGCTGGCAACATTCGGGTTGGCACCGTGCCCCAAAAGCAGCTTAACACAGTCCAGGTTTCCAGATCCGGTTGCATCATACAGGACTGTGTCACCATTGCTTGCCTGGGCATTCACATCACCACCTAGTGGAGGGCAGATAAAATACAGTTAGAAGGTTGGGAGGAGGTTAGGAGTACACATGATGCAACATGCACTGTTTTACCGTGCTGTATGAGTATGTCTAAAACATCAGTGTTGCCATGTTCAGCTGCGATCCCCATGGGTGTCACGCCATGACCGTCTGTGCTTGTTATTTTGGCACCATGTCGGAGTAACAGCATCATAATAGCTGGACAACCAACCTGGGGTAAGATATAGGAGGCAGGTGAAAGCTACTAAAAGGAAGAAGGAAGAACATTTTATTCAGTTTAGTTTTCGCTCAGATTCAGATCCATTCACCTTTGCTGCTTCATGAAGGGCCCTCCACTTGGAGAGACACACCTGCTCTACAAAGGCCCCGCCCATGATGAGGGATAAAACCATGTCATATGAGCGTTGTCTCACTGCTACAAAAATAGAAAACAAAAGATGATTCAGTAAAACAAAGAAAAAATAATAGTAATAATACAAGATGTTACCAGTTGGTATGCTGTGAGTGACTGTATGAGCTGTCCGAGTGTGTTGTGCTACCAATGAGCAGAGGTGATTCATTCCTGCTGTTGGTGTTGTGCGGTGAAGCCCCGTGCTTTAGAAGCATCTTGACGTTTTCTGCCTGGCCGGCCTCAGCTGCCAGAGTCAGAGCCGTATCACCATCCTCCGTCTGCTCCTCCAAGGTCAGGTCTGTGGATTTCAACACTGAAACAGAAACACAAGTAAGACTGTGTCAAAGCTGGAAATATAGTCAGCCTACTGCTCCAGTCACTGTAACTTAATTCCCACTAAACAGTTTTGTCAAACTGATACGCCGATTGATGCTCTCACCCTGCAGCACCATGTGGAGGATCTCCGGCTGCGGCTGCACAGCTGCAGCATGCAGAGGCAGCCAGCCCCTGCTGTCACTCTCTCTGAAGGCAGACACACAACCTGACAGCTCCTGCAGCGCATCCACATCACCTGCGGAGATACAAACAAAATCCTCCAAGGGACTCGCAGGGAAACATTTGTAATATTCAGAAACAGCAGTGAGTTTAAATGTAGGTGCTCTTGCCGTGTACATCTTTGCTTAGTGTGACATGCAAAAGGCACACATGATTAAAGGGGACCTTACCTTTCTGAACAGCTGCCATAATCTTCATAAAGTCCAGACTATTTGTTTTTTTCCTATGAAAATTGAAAGCCTTTACTCTGGAAACACTATGATAGAGCTTCATTATAGTTTAAGGTTGATTACCTTTGTTAATTTGGAATATAAACAACTCCTAACAATACAGTTGGGTCCATAAGTACAGGTTACATATAGGAAAAGTTAAGTTAGTCTTGTTTTTTTTCCCACAGTTGTGCAGGCTCTAATCTGGCCTTCCTGTACTTGAGTGTAACCAGTGGTTTGCATCTTGTCGTAATCCCTCTGTATTTACATTCTCCTGACTGTATACTTTGACAATTTCATGCCTACCTCCTCAACAGTGTTCTGACTTGGCTAGAGGAAGCATGAATTATGAACTGTGCAGGGCTGCACTGTGTGCTCACGTTCAGCCAAATGCTGCAAAACTCATAATGGCTCAAAGCATACTGCAAAGGCAACCCAAGAGTTTCTTAATGCAAAGCAACAGGATCTTTGAATTAGGGCTGAAGTCTACACTTCAAAAATGGTTGTGATTCCTAAACAGTTATTGCAATACTTGTGTTAAACCCTTTGAAATAATACTGAATGTTTGAATTTCAGTCACATCTCAGTTGTTTCATTCAGTGTACAGAGGCAAAATTACAATATCTGTCTAACTGTCCAAATACTTATGGACCTAACTGTAGCTTTTCATTAACAATAAATATTAAGGACAGTTCTTACTCTTCCATACCTATTTGTTTGCACTGAACATGACAGCTTGTAGGCATCCTGAATGCTCTCTCGAATGGCAAACTCGATCAGGTCTTCATTTATGCCCTCCTGTTCCAAATCATCCATTTCTATATGTAGAGATGAAAGGACACAAAGGGGCTTTTGAATTCTCTTCATAAAAAGGAGTTTTGCACACAGTATGCAGGTAAATTGTGAAATGTTGAAACCTTATCTGCCTGTTGTTAGTGCTTTCTGCACAACATGCAACTTGTTTATCGGTGAGGGAGTGCTGGCACCGCATCGCCACTGTTCATGCTGGAAGTAAGTATGCTAATGCAAACCAGTCATATCTGAAATTACAACACAAACCTAACTTGCATTTCATGTTAGTCATATCAGTCGGTCTCACCGGTGGATCTGAATAAGTCCCCTTGAGGTCTCGAGCTCACAGCCGGGTTGTGTTTTTGTTTTGCAGTGTGCTAAGCTGTTTGGGTTATATTTAGATGTGACCTGCTTTAGATGACCTGCCTCAGCTCAGAGTACGCCTTCCACTGCAGATAAAAGTACTTCTTCTTCTACTGCTACACTGTACTCAGTGTAACAAGTATTAAGTCATTTGTTCCCATTTAAGCAAAACACATATTTGTGAGTAGTAGTAGCAGTATCGGTTTTTAGTCATATGTTTGCTTGATTTCAGGAAACGTGCTCATTACATTAGTGCAAAAATACTAAGATGATGAATAAATGGTACGTTTAATTAATATTCTTAACAATATACAACACAGTAAAGTGAACTTAAGAGTTGCAACATAAGGGAGAGAGCCCAGGGTGATGTCTACAGTTTGCCTCTTTGTCCAATTAACAGTCTAAACCTTAAATTTAAATTACATTTACACCCATATTCAGCAGAAAGGGACTTTTATTTAACCCCGTAAATATCATAAATAACTATAAAAAAAATTAAATTATGTTTCATATTAAATCATAAACTAAATGGGCACAGAAAACTGTTTAAAAAATGAACTGATAAAATCATGGAACTAACAAAAGGAAAAGTGGAGAAACAGGTACATGGGGAAACTAACACTACAGACACTAACAAACTAATTACCAAGAAACAGTAGTTTCTTAACAGTAATAGTTTAACGGTTTAACCCAGCATTATTCAACTCCAAAATAGCCAAACATGTAACCAAATATCAAATAACAGTAACAACATACTGACATTACATAATTTTTGTAACTTTAAATATGCTTTAATTCAATGCACTTCTTTTAATGACTAATTCAGATTTTCCGTGTAATATTTGTAATTTCAACTAATGAAAAATGTTACGCAAAAATTAAAACAATGTAACTGATCCTGGCAATTTATCGAAACATTTGATCTCAAATGACTAAACAGTTTTATCATTCCAAATGCAGTCTGCACAAATATATTGCCTATAGGTTTCTATGAGGTCATCTTTTTTGTGTCAATTTTTTGCAACAGGACTTCACCAATCTTTTTGTTTGCTTGATTTTTATTTTGCTTTTTTTAAAAGTAGCCATGAATGTAGCAGCTGGAGTATTAGATGGGCTTTCCCTCCTTGGCCATAAAAGGCAGCTGGCAGCTCCTCCTGCTCCCTTCTGTCAATCAGGGGTTGCAGGTGTGGATGATGGATAACAAGGTAAGGCAAGCTCACAGAGAGCCCTCCTTTAATGTCATTTGGTCTGATATGCTGCTTAAAAGTATGTTGTACTTGCTGTATTGGGCTAGCTGGCAAGTTCAATTTAAAGTAGAGCTAGCTAGCCTGGCTTAAACACATTTTCAGAGTCATTATTACAAGTGATGCTAGCTACTTTGATGGTAGCACTGCCTGTGTAAATGTTTGAAGCATGAATCTAAGTGAATTCCCTTTTAATGAAATGATTAAAAACAGTGACCCATGCTCGTATGCTGAACTGTTGCTGCTGTATTTGACAGTAAATTTGGGGGATGGTGCTCACAGAAGGGTTTTATTGTAGTTAGCAGCTGGTTGTTTTAAACCCTTGAGCTTCTCCTAGTTTATGCACATGAAAGTCAGATACATCCTGTTATATTTAAATTTGGAACTATGGCAAAATCTTATTTCTGCTGCTGCACACATCGCTAATCCTAATTTATCCTTCCATTATGAATGACTATACACAATGTAAAGTAAATGCCATGTATGACGTGTCTCATATTTATCTTGAAGGTGCCTTGTCTCCTCCTGAGTCTCTTGACAAATTTGAATATCTGCTTTGGACACTATGGGCCAGAAATGACTGATGATCTTGAAAGGGTGCCACAAGTGGTGAGCTGCTACAGGCTTGATGCAGGTCATGTGTTAAAGGGTTTTTCTCAGAATTGGCCTTTTGGGGTGGTTAATACACAGAGCTTTCCATTTTCTTATTCCTTACAATTGATAACCAAAAAGATCCATTAACTTAATTTAATAAAACTAGTTTAAAATGCAACTTTAGCACAATTCTGGTGATTTTTAATAGAAACTCCCCCAAATATTCCTCTGTGCAGGATAAACTGTTGCCACATGTCCTGATGCTAAATAAAAACCATTATTTCTACTATAGAAGCAGAATTTTCCCAGTGACTATGTGATTCCTGTTAGTTCTATTCCCAAAGATGTGGTACGTATGAAATGGTGAAACAAGTAACTGAGACTTTTTTTTTTTTCTCCTCAATTTTAACAAAAGTTCATGATTTTTTTTTTTTCTTTCATT
>VUQK01010677.1:0-14111 GCA_015106715.1 Bujurquina vittata | reverse complement strand
GCTGACAGAACAGTGTATACCCTTTTACCATACAAAAGAAATTGTAAGTCATCATATGATCCTGATGGCATGTTACCCTCAAAATGGTTACAGTACTTAAATGAGTCACTATATGACAGTAACAAATATTTTTTAGGTGGTATTTCACACAGCTTGTCAAAAATCCAAGTCAAGCTGGTGTCATTGCTATAAGTGTGGTGTTACTGTAAAGCTGTTAATGCAACAGTGGGAGTTATTGACTGTTTTCTTTGTTAATAGCTTCACTGTTATTATCAAATTATTTTGAAACACTAAGTATCAAAGAAGGTGCAAGATGAGCCACTGGCACTGGGCTTCTCATTCATTTACAATGATTGTGGACGCAGCTTGGACAGGAGGGTGGAGACGGTGGTTGGGTTTTGGTAGATGTAGTAGACGGCACCTCCTCCAGCCATGAATGTCAAGCTAAGCTTGATCAGGAAGACAGTGGTCGAACCCCGCTGTGCATCCAGCTGGAGGAGACGTATGCAAAGGTTATTAGAAGGCGCATTTCTTTGACTGGTCACCCTGTGAATATAGAATTAGTCATTTCTAAAACTTGGAGAAACCAAAAAAAAAGTCATTTCAAACCTGTCTGGTTTTTAGAGGCTGGTACATGCGGTCATACTGGGTGAATATTGCCCTGCGGGCCCCTTCCCATTTCCCTGGTCCCATCAGCCGGTACTGGTAGGCTGTGACAGGCCCCCACATAACCTTCTTAAACAGTGGGTAGTCTGTGAGGAAGAGCCACAAGAGATTTGGCCGCACTCCAATGTCCTTTGCCAAGTCGTCCATGTACTCAACAAAGTCCACCAGCAGGGGCGTCAACTTTGACACAACGTAGCTGTAGGAATGATAGGTCGCAAGTGAATATGTTACTTTTTAGCCTCGTGACAACCAAGCATGTTGAAAGGTTTAAATGATTGATAATGACATGGGTGAAATCTAACAAGCAGATTTTTATTTTTGTTGGTTATGATTTGCAATAAATATATTCTCATCATTCTAATATTAATGATGGGAATTTTTTTTTATACTTTTTTGCAATCTTCTTTGTGTCCCTTTCAACAGCTTTGATCATGGCCTGGTTTGAGGGCAGTTTCTGAAGTCCTGAAGAGTAAAAGAGTGGCGTAAACATAATGACAGGCGACAAACTTGATATGGTCACAAATATGTTCTGTGATATCATTAGCAAAATGCAATCCATTTGATTTTTTTTTGCTGTAAATGATTTTATGTCTGTTTGCTCCACAACCTGTTTTTTAAATTATTTTTTATTGGAAACGTAGCCTCACCTTTGAAGACACGAGTGACAAAACGGGCCTGCATTTCAGCCTGAGGCATGATTGCTCCATCAGAATGTATAAAACCCACAATAGCTAGGGTAGGCTGCTCCAAGTTTGGAGGGAAAACATGCTTGTACAGGCCAACACGGTGCCCAGACTTGTACATGGCATTTTTAGGCAAGTAGGGGAAATCATAGTTGTATCCAGTGGCAAATACAATCAAGTCCACCTGTAATAAAGAGGACAAGAAAGAAGAGCTGAAATTGTTCTTAATAATAATGAAAACTGAAATATTTAAAGCACATTAGATAATTTAGTTCTCTGACGTTTTCTGCAGCACTGCCATCATCAAACACCACAGTGGAGCCACTGATCTCTTTTATGTTTGGTTTGACGATGACCGACCCAGACAGAATCCTGAAGGGAAGGTCATCATTGATCACTGGGATCTGGCTGAAGAGCCTGATGAGGTGAGGGGCAGCAGAGGAAAGCCACGTACAATTCATAAATAATATATTTCGATAACTACTAACAGATGAAGGATACACAGATTTAGGGCAACTTGGGTACGATGACCAGTTTAGTCATAAAATCTTGTCTAATATTGCATATAATGCAATGTGTGATGCAAAAAGCTGTTTGACAAGAGATGTTCAACTTTTGTGTGACATATTGCATTCAGAGATACCATGAAGTTAGGGAAAAATTTACATATCCCACCTGTGTTTGGGTTTGAGGCCGTACATGGTGTGATCGTACATTGAGTTGAGTTTTTTTTCACCAAACCAGTTGAGTAAACTCATCGGCAACAGCTTGAACATGATGTGGACGAAGCGTGTGTTGAACCGATCCACTGGAAGACCGTTGTCAGAAACCTGACGAATGACCCACGCACCACTGCGAGTGCTCAGATACACCTGCAAGACGAAAGAGAAAGAGATAAGTGACACGAATGTGAAATGATTCTGGCTCCTGTGATGAAGAAGCTCTTTACTTTAAGATGCAAAACTTGAGGAATTAGGACACGTGAAGCATCAAACCACATGGGCACACTATTAGATAAAAATGGAGCTACTAAGATGTGAGGAAGATATGCTTTTCCCAACCTGCTCTGCAACTCTGCTGCCCTCCGCAGCAATGTCACCGCCTGAGTTGCCAATGCCGATGACCACAATTCTCTTCCCATGCATGTCTTCAGGCCCCTTGTAGTCCCAGCTATGGAAGTATTTTCCTTCAAATGTCTCGATTCCTTTCCGATAACAGAATAGAATTTCTATGCTGTCATGTTCTATCTTGTGTAATTCCATATAATGGAGCAGACGCTCACTTACCTGGGAAGTCTTTAAGTGGCAGGTTGGGATAGTTGAAGTGTCCAGTGCAGCAGATAATGGCATCAAAGATGTGTCTCTCCTCCTGCCCGTCTCTAGTCTCGGTCACCACATCCCACTGTCCACTGCGAGAAAAGTCAGGTCTCTGTCTCACACTCTTTACTTTGGTCTAAAGATACAATAAATATAAATAATGGGTCAGTTTACGCACATGAGTAGTAATATACAGTATAATAAAATAATAATTAACCGCTCTTTCTGTCTTGTTACCTGGAAACAAATGTATTGCAGTAGTTTAAAGTGGTCTGCATACATCCTGAAGTACTGCAGGATTTTAGAGTGGTGCATGTAGTTGGGGTAGTCTGCAGGGATTGGGAAGTCACTGTAACACATCATCTCCTTCCACACATTGATAGTAAGGGAGCGATAGATACTAGCCCTGTTTGGTTCCGACACTTCCTGCAGAGAAAGAGTTCCAGACAATAGATGTTAAAAAAATAATAGCTTCATTCTGTACATTGAATGTTATATGAAAGGCCTACACAGTCAATAATGGATCTTTTTCTAGAGCAAAGTCTTGCCTTGAATTTCCACAGTCCACCCATGTCATCACTGCTTTCAAAGCAGGTTGGCTCCATGCCCTCATCCAGACAAGCCTTTATGCTGGTCAAACCACAGGGTCCTGCCCCGATCACGGCTACTTTGCGAACCATGATG
Source organism: Bujurquina vittata (assembly GCA_015106715.1). Classification (NCBI taxonomy): domain Eukaryota; kingdom Metazoa; phylum Chordata; class Actinopteri; order Cichliformes; family Cichlidae; genus Bujurquina; species Bujurquina vittata. The sequence goes on along the minus strand of VUQK01010677.1, from coordinate 10,762 downwards.
AATCTGCAACAGGAAAAGATAAAGCAGCAAAAGACAAAAAAGTGATCATTAAAGTTAATACAAGACACCATATAGTATGTTCTGGTAGAGGAAGCGTAAGAAGATGCAGTGAAATTGAACACTGAGTCCAGTTCAGTCAGCAATTCTAGCACATCAGCTTATTTTAACCAAGTCCACATCTGCTGAAATCTGCACTGTTGTAAAATCTCCTACGATGCATGCTACCTAACCCATTTTGCCTCCTAGTCCCCTTTGCAAACCCACTTCCACCCCCAGCTCCTTCATTTCAGGCCATTTCTGACTGAATGATTGTCAGTGATACCGCCTCTGTTCTGTGAGGGGTGGCCTTGCTGTTGCTCTCCTGAAGCTTTTTATGAACGTGCCTGGAAGAGGGAGGAGGTCCTAGATCATAGCCACACCATCATATAGGGTATAACATTAATGCTGATGAAATAATAATCCTATTATGACTGAAGTGCTCCTGACAGAACTGATGCATTCAAAGTTTCTAGTAATTCACTGAAATGAATTGTTTAAATAATTATAGTTTTTCTTAAAAAAAAATACTATGCAATAATCACAAACTCAATACTGAACGCTTTTGCAAACAAGTGAATTCTTATTGGCGGTTTGTATGCATGACTCTGTGCTACACCATTACATGTAACTGTGGTTGTCATAAGTATCCATGAAAAGCTTGTTTTTTGTATTTTTTGTGCTCTTTAAAAAAAAAAAAAATCCTGATATCTGGCTTCACCGAACAGCCGCAATTCTGTTCTGCAGGACTCAGTTGTTAGTTTAACTCATGTGTTGTATAGCCTATACAGTTGCACACCTATTTACCATATTAGGTATTTGACTCTACATATTTTAGATTTTACAGCTGAGAACAGACAAATAATTTCTATTACAGATAGGTAAGACACATAATAATGAAACTTTACACCTTAGAGTCTTTAACTTAAACATTACATTTAAAAATCATATCACCATAAACATGAACATCTGCGTCAACCTTACCTCCTCTGTGTGGAGAGAGTGAGATAAAATGGACGATCACACCCTCCATTATGTTTAAATACTCAGTCAGATTTTAACAGAGACAAACACGACAGGCTGCTGATTGATCAGCTCAAAAGTCCCCAAAGCAAGTCAATAAATGAAAAAATACACTTTTTTCTGGATTGTTGTTGTGATTGTATTTAGAACCATTAAAAACATTACACTGAATAAAAAACTATGTGCAGTGTAATTAGAATAGCTAGTTTAAAATATTACTTAAAACTGAAACTGAGGGGGCGAAATGTCAGGAGAGCTTTACGAGAGCTCTTTTTGATCAATAAGTTTGATCAATTAGTAAGGGCTTTTTTTTTTCCAAACCTTGCAAGGTACAGAGTGCAATTTAACCTCATACCTTAACTCTGCTCTTTATACACCTACAGTATATCTTACATGAAAATGACCTCGGAGTCAACCTCAGAATCAATCTGAAAATTGTTCTCTGAATTTGAATATTCAATCTATAAACCAGCTATAAATACAACAGTGTGTGTGTTCATGTTGAGGATAGAGAAAAATATCAACATGTGAAGAGTAATGCTTAGACACTCCAGAGACCTCCAACCCAAGCACAGGATCTTCTGGGAGTCTCAGAATTTCACAACATTGTACTTAATCAGGGGCATCTGCACACATTCCTCAAGTCATTACTTCAGTCTTTTTTAGCTTTGAAATGCAAATTTCAGCATTTGCTCTCCAGCCCATGTACCAATCCATTTTGTGCTTGAAAGTTTTCATAGATTTGGGACTGTCTGCGTTTTGTTAGTATCTATTGGCTTTAGCTTTTCTCTTTCTTTTTGAAAGTAAACAAAAACGCGTTGCAGAGGCAAAAATCTTTGTATTAGCAGTTCAGGCTTGCCAAACAAACTTTGCACCATTTAAATATCCCCAGTTTCACAGATGTTTCTGGATTCCTGTTTTGATTTCTCCATTATTCCAGTAGTTTTGTGAGTCTTATTTCTTGTGATATTGTTGAATCTTTTGCTGTTTTACCTCATGGTTATTCACGTGATAAGTCTCGTTTTAAAGGTGTGTGTTCTGGTTCTTGTGTTGATTTTTGTTCTGTGTAGTAGTTTCAGTCCCCTCTGCCTGTTCTTGTCTTTCTGTTGATGCCCGATCCCCCCGCCTGTCATTGTGTTTAGGATTAGTCCTTTGGTTATTTCCTGTTTTACTTTGAAATTTGGTTTTCCTTCATGCCTTCCTTTACTTTTACTTCCTTCTTTGTGATTGTTTTGATTATTCTCACCTGTGTTGCATTCTTAATAAGCCCTCAGTGTATAAAATCGTTTGCTTTTGCAGATGATACAACCAACTCAGTCTCCTCTGATTGCTTCGTAACCTACTTCTCACTGCCAGAGCCAATTTCAGTCCCTGCAAGTCTTGTGTCTGAACCAGCCTATGTTCTATATTTTATCAGTGAGAGCTTTGTTGCTCATGCCAAGCTCTACTGAGAGACCCTGCCTCCACTGGCAACAACTTTCCAACTTCAAGAAGAGTTTCATCTTTGTTGCTGACCCTGCTTCGTGTCTGACCTGTCCCTGGGCTCTTCAGCTCAGTTCAATTAAGTTTTATTTATATATATTATTTTATTGGCACCAAATAACAATAGTTGCCTCAAGGTGCTTTATATTGAAAAGAGCCTACAATAATACAAAGAAAACCCCCAACAGTTTGATGACTCCCTATGAACAAGCACTCAGCAACAGTGGGAAAGAAAACCTCCCTTTTAATATAAAGAAGCTGAGGGAGGTGCAGCCATCTGTCACGACAGGCTGGGAGTGAGAAGAGGGAGAGAGCCAGAGATTAATAACTAATAATTAAATGCAGAGTGGTGTATAAACGCAGCATGAAAAGAGGTGAGTGAAGAAGAAACACAGTGCATCATGGGAGCACCTAGCAACCAAGGCCTATTGCAGCGTAAAAGAGGATTCAGTGTCACCTGATCCAACCTAAGTATAAGCTTTATAAAAAAGGAAAGTTTTAAGCCTAATCTTAAAAGTAGGGAGAGTTTCTGTCAGAAGAGGGGCCTAAAAGCTGAGGGCTCTGCCGCCCATTCTACTTCTAAATACCCTAGGAACCACAAGTAATCCAGCAGGCTGAGAGGGAAGTGCTCTATTGGGGTGATACGGTACTATGAGGTCCTCAAGATGGGGCCTGATTATTCAAGACCTTGTATGTGAGGAAATGATTTTAACTTGAGATATTGGGTTATCTGCCCACATCGCAATATGTTCGATGAGGCCACGGAACAAGACTTTCGCCTGCCGTCGAAGTAATTCTGGTGAACCGTCAAATGGCTCAGGAGGGGGAAGTTCTACTCACGTTGTATACAGTGGAAATGAAGTGCTGCTGACTTCAACAGTGGACATAGTCCAGCAGAGGAAACAAAATTTTGAGGATAAAAAGTCTGAGGACAAGGGAGATGACTCACCTCTCACTGAGTGTGAGGTCACTAAGGGAGTTAAATAGCCCTGGGATGGATGGGATTCACCTTGAATTTAGAGGCGGGATCACACTACTCAGCCTCCCTGGGAAGGTCTATGTCAGGGCACTGGAGAAAAGTGATGCACAGGGTTAGTTTACATTTGTCACGTGTCACTATGACATGTGACTATGGCAGTCATGAGGCACTGATATATAATACACTCTTTGAAAACACAATGTTTTGGTCACTAGATAAGTGGAGTGGAAAAGTGGAGTATAAAATGTTTGTTTTTGCATTTTTATTTTCTGTGCTTATCTCGAAAAGCATAAAATCAGGCTTCACTGCACAGAGAACATCAGCTATTTTAGCCTACAATATCTGAATTATTACGTTTTCAAAAGACTTTAGAGTGTAGTGCTTTAGAGTACAACCAGTGTGCAGAACAAACTGTCCCCCATTGCAACATATTGCTAATTACATATTAAACACAAAGAGGTTTAGCCCTGTATATATTTTTGAACTCCCAGGAGACTGCACGGTGACCCTTAGTCCCCACTTCTGTCATAAAACTTTGTCAGTTCCTAGAACCTGTATGAAGGCCAGAGGTGATTTAGCTCTATAGCACTGAAACTTTGGAATGACCCTTTGGATGACCCTTTGCTCAACCAATTTGCTCTGCAGTCATTTTAGTGGGCTGTCTGTTGAAACCTTATTTTTGCTGTGAATGCCTAGCCTATACTGTATTTTTCAGCATTCGTTTCTGCAGCTCTGCATTCCACAGATGATCTTTTTATTGCAACCATGCACAGTACAGCAAAGCCAAATGCAAAGGCAAAACTCAATATCTGGGTAGCTTAATTTTCTTTTTTATTTTGTATGACTTCTCAGCTACTACTATCATGCAGTTATTGTTTTAGTGCACATGTGGGAATCAGCCCCTGAAAATGCAGAAAATCCAGGGGTTAGAAATTTAAATATAAATGTACTTGTCCTACACACACAAAAAAGCGTGTGCGTGTTTTGTTTGTAGAAAAAAAATCCAAGGATGTCAGCTTTCTTTCTTACCTTGACTCTTGTGTGTTTGTTGGCTCTGTGTCTGGGAAAAAGGGAAGAGAGTCACCAGAGCACCGACTTTTATAGTCCTACTGAGACAGCACGCTTTCCCCCTCCCCAACACATGGATGAGAACACTAGAGGTTTTCTCCAAGATCGATTAGAAAGGAGGCATTACTCTATAAATGTATTCAATTTGACCATAAATGCTTTTTATTTGAAAGAAACATTTAGAAAAAAGTTATTAATAAAATAATGCTATAACATACGCTGTAATGGGGCGGTCTAAGTTCGGATGGCTCGATAAAGCAGCGATCACCTCGTGTGCGTAACCGGCAGCCAATGACGCCTGTCACCCACAATCCTTTGCAGCTCATAAAGCTAATTGGACGCTTTAATTGGCGTATCGTTTGATTACCTTTTCAAAAAGGTAGCAAAAATGCGATCTGCTTGTAAAAATAATGCAACAAGGAAAACAGTGTTTGATCAGAGGCAATAAAACTGTGAGTGATGCTCTGCGTGGCGCGAACACGCGTGCACGCCGTCAAATAGGTAAATGATTGACAGCCAGCTGTCCACGACTCTTTAATTTGGCCATAGATCACAGATGGCTGAAAACCTCAGAGTACGAAAGGAGTGAGTAGACGCCATAAGCCACTGTAAAAATGGGAGTCACAAGGTTCGTGGGCTGAGAAAAATGCCCCCGATGCCCTCTTCGTTCCTTCTTCGATCCTGCTGAGTGTTAATGCCAGAGATGATCTCACCGCGCATGAATTATTTCACGCATTAAGCTTAGATCTTGAGGCCAGACGTCATGGAAGGGGAAGGTTTTGGTTGTTTTGCGCCATAGTCTGCTGTTAAAAAAATTATAATAAGGAAAAACTTCTGAACAGAGTACGCTGCGAGCGTATCAGAAAATCAAAGGGAGCATATACGGTAGCAGAGAGATAATAGTGCAGGAAAAAGTGCACCGAGGACAGAAAAGCAACACCGACAGAGAGGGCCAGACTTTGCCCAGCCTGGTGGAAATTTCCACTCTGGCAGTGAAACCAAATCTGATGTTCAGTGCAATATTGCAAAACGGCACAGTTCATTTTGTTAGATTGCTGACTTCACTATTTCATCAGTATTTTTGTACAAATAAAGAAATACAACAATATTATTTAGTAACTCTTAAGCAGTGAAAGCTTTGAATTCTGGGACAAGGATCCACTTATGTGTTCTTTTCTTTATGGTTTCAGGCTTGTTCCGGGGTGCACTGGTGAACTGATATGCAAGGCAAACCTGTTTTAATGATTTTATTTTGCCAAAAAATCATCTTAATATTAATTTGTCATAATGCACAACTTAACATGCTGGGGAGTGCACGTTTTCAGACTCCTCCTCAGTGTGGTGAAGTGCATGTAGATGACCCAGCGGTCAAAAGGATTTTTTTTCACCAGCTTTTTCTTTAAATCAACATTTCCTTTCACAGGTCGTGAGGTTCAGTTACTGTCTGCTCTAGCTCATCTTTTGCCCTGCACCAGTTCAAAACTAGTTAAAAACTAGAAGAGATCATGGTTTGTATGACACCATGTTGTAACTACAGGGAGCTCACTCAGAGGCAAAGATTTATCTATTAATAGATTACCGAGTAGTGTCAGTGTGCATTATACTGATGCAGTTTTAATAAGTCCTTATTTTCATTACACTATGAAAATGTTCTGTCAGCCATTTAATATCAGACTGCAACATTAGCAACTTGGGACACAGGAGGTGTTTTCGTTTTTGTTTAATTTTCACCAGAGCTGCAGACGACGTTCAGATTATTATGTATTTTATACTGTTTTATTCACACTGGACTCACTCTAAAGTCATGATGACCTGAAGTATGATATGAGCAAGTCTTTTTTTTAACTGCTATTGTTCATGAAATGTAATAATCCAGGAAATCTGTCAGTAAAATGAATAATAAAGAAGTGTGAAATAATAAAAAAAAAAGATTAGCTAATCTATCATTGATGTTCATATGCAACTACAGTAATCTACAGTTGCCATTTATATCCACTGTGAGTCCAAGTTCCTGCATGTGTAAGAACTCGTGCAGGAAATATACTGTAAAGGGTTTGCAGCTAAATATGTCACTTTATTACTTTTCCTCTAAATTACATAAAAAACTGACCAATTTATGCATTTAAATATAAAAATAGAATAAAAAACAGCACCAATCAGCAGCTTAGACAGTCATTCATTTAATCATTCACATAATTACAAACGGGTGTATACTGAACTACATATTTTAAAGAGATACAAAAACAGTAGATATGGTATTTATTGTATTTTATTTGGGATGTTTCACAGTCAGTTACTGGGGTTTGGTTAATTGGTGATTCTAAATTGCACATAGGTGTGAATGTGAATGGTTGTCTGTCTCTCTGTGTTGGCCCCGTGACAGGCTGGTGACCTGTATGGTGACCCCCACCCCCCACCCCCCCAACCCTGAGCAGCATAAGCAGAAGAGAATGGATGGATAGTATTTCAGAGTTCTCATTGTTTGTGGCTTTTTCAGACTGTTTGTGGACGCATGTTGGACAGCAGGGTGGGGATAACATCTGGGTTGCGAGTATGAAAGTAGTAGATGGCAGCTCCTCCAGTCATAAGAGTCAAGCTCAGTTTAACCAGGCGGCGAGCAGTGGACGGCTCTTCCCCTTCCAACTGGAAAAGGCAAAGTGAAAATGTTTAATTTGCATAACTTCATGTTAAAGCCACGTGGAACTGTAACACAGAAGAATAAAGGACTGCACAAGCGGACCTTTCTGGTTTTTAGAGGCTGGTACATGCGATCAAACTGGGTGAAGATTGCCCTGCGGGCCCCCTCCCACTTCCCTGGTCCCATCAGCCGGTACTGGTAGGCAGAAACGGGACCCCAGAAAACTCTCTTAAACAGTGGGTAGTCTGTGAAGAAGAGCCAGAGGAGACTTGGCCGTACACCAATCTCTCCAGCTATATCATCCATGTAGGAAACAAAATCCACGTGCAGGGGGGTCAGCTTTGACACAATGTAACTGTGGGGAGAATTAAACGAAAAAAGTATTACTACACAATGACAATACTATAGTACACAAGTGTAAGGTATCAGAGTATAGAATAGAATCCTAAAATAAAGTGTTACACTCAGTTAGGTTTGATATTATAATTGCTCCCAGAGAGTCTAAAAGTTCCCAAAATGTTTTGCTGCCTTCTGGCTAAACTTAAGTTTTCAAAACATCTTTTGTATGCAGAACCCAAAGAGGATTACCAACTGGCAAAGATTATTTTGTTTTATCCAACGATTCAGCTTTCTTTCTCTTATGACCCATGTTATGCTTAACTCCTTGACGAATTGCAGGCATGCAGAACCTCCCCATCTGAGACGGGGTCCTGTTTTCTGTCTCTGCTTCCTCCTCCAAACAGATTGTCTTGCCCCATCTGCTACTTGAACTGTGTTTGACCTACATAGGATAACCTAACTTCTGCCCAGCAACAGTGTAATATGATGCAGCGGGCCCCCCATAAAAATAAGATCTGGCTTCTTTGTTCCTGTGAATTTCTCACTACACTGTTTCTTGTTGAATGTTACTCAGAATAACTTAGTGAAAATATATATTAGATTAATTTTCATGCATACCACAGAAATATAACAGAAGAAGAAGCAATACTGTTAAAGCAAAGGTTGCAGCATTTAATTAGACAAATAAATATTTACCTTTTCTCAATGTTCTTTGTATCCTTTTCAACAGCCTTGACCATGGACTGGTTTGATGGTAGCTTTTTATGTCCTAGATGGCAAAAAAGAAGAGGAGACAGAAGGAAATGGACTCACCTGTTCCTAAACCATATGTATGCTAACATCAGGTATTAAACTGACTACCTTACCTTTGAAAACACGTGCGACCCAACGGGACTGGATTTCAGCTTGAGGCATGATAGCTCCAAGAGCGTGAATGAAACCCACAACAGCCAGAGTGGGATGCTCGAGGTTTGGGGGAAATACATGCTTGTACAGACCCACACGGTGCCCAGACTTGTACAAGGCATTATTTGGCAAGTAGGGGAAGCCGTAATTGTATCCTGTGGCAAACACAAGGGTGTCCACCTGTGACACCAAAGAGAGATGGGATTAAACTGAGCTTACAGTGAACACAGACCTGTGAGAATGTTGTAGGAGACACTTCTCTGACCTTTTCCACAGTACTGCCATCATCAAACACCACAGTGGAGCCATGGATTTCCTTCACGTTTGGTTTGATCATGACTGCTCCAGACAGAATCTTCATCGGTAAGTCATCGTTGATCACTGGGATCTGACTGAAGAGCCTATGAGGAAGCAGAAAATTTAAAGTAGGGATCCCTCATCTGTCAGTTCAGTGTTTGTTATATAATATGGGGAACTGATTCACTGTGATCTCATTTGCCTTGGTGCAATTGATGTGGGCTTAGCAGCACCCACCTGTGTTTGGGTTTTAGGGCATACATGGTGTGGTCATACATGGCGTTGAGTTTCTTCTCACCAAACCAGTTGAAGAAGTTAATCGGGAATAGCTGGAACAGGATATGAATGAAGCGCGTGGTGTACTTCATGTCGACTGGCACACCGTTGTCGGAAACTTGACGGATGACCCAGGCACCACGACGAGTGCTCATGTACACCTGCAGAATGAAAGAACGCAGCAAAAGTCATAAATGAGTTTGTTTTTTTTAATCAAAAAAGGACATGAACAGTGAGAACGTGTTCTCAACCTGCTCTGCAACTCTACTGGTCTCAACAGCGATGTCACCTCCGGAGTTACCAATCCCAATTACCACCACTCTTTTTCCGCACATATCTTCAGGTCCTTTGTAGTCCCAGCTGTGGAGGTATTTTCCTTCAAACGTCTCAATTCCTGCAACATAACATTTTCATATGGAAAAAGATTATAACACACAAAAAGGTATAAAAACAAGGTGGTTATTATTCAGAGTAGATTTTTTTTTTAATCTGACAATTTTAATCCAAGCTTAGTCAGTATGTGTGCAAAACATGTTACCTGGGAAATCTTTGAGTGGGAGGTTAGGGTAGGTGTAGTGACCAGAGCAGCAGATGACTGCATCAAAGACCTGCTTCTCCTCCTGTCCGTCTTTATTTTCAGTCACCACTTCCCACCGACCAGTGCGAGAATAATCTGGTGTCTGCCTCACACTCTTCACTGAGGTCTAAAACATAAATGTAGGAAGATTCAGGTTTTCAGATAGCTGACACTATACTTTTCTTTTATTCTGTCTATAAGAAATATATATCATCTTTACCTGGAAGCGAATGTACTTTAGGAGTTTAAAGTGGTCTGCATACATTCTGAAGTATTTCAGGATTTTTGAGTGGTGCATGTAGTTGGGATAATCAGCGGGAATGGGGAAGTCACTGTAGCACATCATCTCTTTTGAGATATTGATTGTAAGTGACCGGTAGATACTGGCCCTGTTGGGCTCTGACACTTCCTGCAGAGAAACATTTTTAAAAGACATCAAACGACCTCATTCTGTTTCACATGAACAGTTTGGAACATCACTGCAAAATCCCCATCAGACACATTTGCCTTCTTAAATGGGGGCTTGCCTTGAATTTCCACAGTCCACCCATGTCATCACTGCTCTCAAAGCAGGTTGGCTCCATGCCCTCTTCCAGACAAGCCTTTATGCTGGACAGACCAGAGGGGCCTGCACCGATCACTGCTACTCTGTGCACCATGATGGACCTGAAACCAGACATTGGAAAATGTACCTAATGATTAGAGCTGTGCAACGTTGAATTCCACTCAGTGAATGTTTGCAGTGCTCTACTTAAAGGTCTAATTGTGCAACTTGTATTTTATTCACCTGAAAATAATTAAATATTAAAAAAAAAGTTTTCCTATTTAAGCAGGAAACTTAAAACTGGTTTCCAGCTTGTTTAAAATGCACCACAGACTTTTCTCAGAGAAAGAAAGGAAGCTCGCGTGGTGTTCTCTTTACCCCTCGGATTGCTTTGAGGTTACTTCTGGCAGCAATTTAAAACACTTCATGATTTAGCCGTGCTTTACATGACCGAACTCGGTCAACTCTTCATCTCAACAGATTAAACAACAGAGTAAAAGATTTTTACTCCTTAGAAAGAGAAAAAAGAGTAAAAGGTTTTTGCTCTTTGAAAGCCCTCAAACTTTGAGATGACGTCCTTTATATTATTGGACCAAG
>VUQK01010676.1:15257-28344 GCA_015106715.1 Bujurquina vittata | reverse complement strand
CAGTCTGCAGTGAAGTAGACTTCACCAAAGTACTTCCTCCTGTGTGTACTCCTGTACAGCCAGTACTCTGTGCAAATAACAAAACATGTGAACAGACTGAATGAACAAAATTCCTTCAGCCAGAAAGTTTCTGGCTAGCTCAGTAAATCCACAGACATCTGCACCGACGTATCACAGCAACGGGTCCACCTGCTCAATGAGGCGTCTACGTGTCCGCCGGCTGCATCAAGAACACATGAAAAAGACTCACTTCTGTTATTATGGTCATGTGACTTACGGTACAACCCAACAGCCAGGTACTCTTGGGGGTCCGGGCGACCCCAAAGTGTAAGAACGGACGCAGTACGAAGACACAAAACATGGCGACAGCGGAGGATTCCAGGTTTCCAGAACTCTCTGACGTCACTGGAAAAACTAGCTACATTTGTCGCTAGGCGCTTTTTCCCATTAAAAACAAAAACAAAAAAGCACTACTGGGGGGTCTGAAAAGCCGCTAAATCTAGCAACAAAGTCACTAAGTTGGAAACACTGCATGACCCATATGAGCATAATCCACTGCGTGGGGGGGTGACGTATTTAACATATGACGTATGAAATTAGCATATCATATATGAAATTAAATTATATATGATATAATTTATTTTCCCAGGCAAGATTTTTTTACCAGTACTATCGCGACTGATATGATTTGGCCCCACCCCTAGTTAACCAGTCAATTCTAAACTGCTGCGCTGCTCAAATCCTGTTTTTAGGACAAAATCCCTATACAATGGCTGTGCATCAATTTTGTATATTTTATATGTTTTTGGTGACTAATTTCTTAGTCGACTGAACAAAGAAACATTTGATATTAAGTTACATTTTAGGATGGTTAAATGAACAATGTCAAAAGCTGTGTAAACAAAGGCATTTGAAGCCATTAATCGTGTTCTTCAATAATGAATCGCACTTTAAATGCTGCCTAACTGTGTGGCACTGTGCATTGTGCATTTAGAACACTGCATGTCCAAACATACAGCAAAGAAAATTTTTAATTGATGTTAAATATATGAAAACACGTTACTGCAAACTATATTCATGAATCACTGCAATATGAAAAATTAACGTCCGAAAAACAAAAAATTACTACTTAAAAGTGTGGCCTACAGCATTACGAACGATGCTCTTCGTTCTACAATTCATGACACGCATCTCAATTAAAGTTAAAATCTAAAATGGTGATAACACAATACACTACCAACATCCATCCATTTATTTTCTTCTGCCATCCGACTAGAGCAAAAATCCAATTTGTGTGAATTTGACTTGGGCTACTTCTCATGTAATCTAATGCTTATTTAACCATTCTAAATATTTATTATACATTACCACATCTCATCTTTATTACACTGTCATAACTGCACTATGCACTTTATCCATAATCGCTAAATCATTTTTACTTATTGCACTCTGTAATTGCACAGTTTTTATATTTGCACTTGTTGCAGATGCTAACCGCATTTAGGTGTATTGTACTTGAACTGCTCAATGGCAAAGTTGAATCCATCCATCACTTTTAGGCTAATTTAATTCTAAATTTTAAAAAAAAATTATATCTCGCCCTATGATAGCTGTGATGGGCTCCAGCCCCCCGTGACCCTGGAAAGGATAAGCAGAAGAAGATGGATGGATGGATATCCTCTGGAAAATTTGAGCCATATTTATTTTGCACAGCCAAAAAGGTATGAAAAAAACCCCCACAATATAACACATAACATAATAAATTAGTTTTCCACCTGTTTATATATATCTGAAATATCTAATACAAGTTCAATTACCTTCATAATGAATTAATTTCTCCGGCAAAATTAAAAGTCTGAATTGTTGCAGTTAAAATGAAAGTCCAGTCCAAAGTTACAGGCAGATTTCGAGTTATGCTCTTACCTCAATGACAGGATCCTGACTAAACTCTTTCAGAAGGTCCAGGACCACCAAATCCCCAATTGCCCCCAGAGCTTCCCCTACAGACACACAGAGATGGCAGACGTCACAAGTAGATACAGCCCTTTTTTTTCCAGACCTCTTTTGTTTTGGCAAAGCTCAGCCATTTTACATGTCACTTGGGGATTACTTGGGCAGATCACTCAGGTATATTAGCAGCACAGGTAAAACTGGATACTCATTTTAGTTTTGGTAGTCCTTGATATCATTCAGCATTCTGTGGCTGCTGCTGGAATGAGAGTGACAGAGAGATGTAGCACATTTTCTTCCTTTTGCTACTCTAGGTTACTTCCCATGGTGGGTATGCATCTATAATACGTGTGTGGATGTAAAAATACAAGAAGCAGATTAACAGAGCACTGCACAAAGCATGAGTTTGTTCTTTGCGTGCAATAATTTTAGTGCAGCAAGCAAAGAACACCCGGTCATCTGCTTGTTCGAGCAATGTTCCAATTAGTCAATGTACCTGCACTTGCAATGTTCACACTAAACATGCTCTGTGAAGGTACTTGTGTTTGGTAGTGCACTGACTCCTCATCCCTACGAAGCACGTTTACCTGCTTCATGCCTGACCATTGGCTCCTGCTGTGTATCTTTGAGAACCGCAGTCAAAGTAGGAATGGCCCGTTTATCCTGCATCTGTCCCAGGCAGTAGGCTAACTCGTGCTTCAGCAGAGCCGACTCGTCAGTGAAGGCTTTGCTGATCCATTCTACAGCTTCAGCACCTGACACGCAGATGACAGCTTAAATCAGGACATCCCAAAAATCTCCAGAGGCATTCAGTCATAGCAAATGTATCACACCAATATGCAAAAGCTGTGCTGTGATTTCAGCTACATTTACATGGATAATGAGGCACATCAGACAGAAAATCTAAGCTGATATACATTTGAAAAAAAAAATATATCTATATACCTCCATAAATGCACCCCTCCAAACAAATACTGGAGTCCTAAATAATACTGCAAATCTTGAGCATTAAGTCCCTTTATTGCTGTTCTTTTGTTGTTTACTTACGTACTTTTGTTGTTCGTACAGTTTATTTTTTTAAAATTCAGCATGTTTCTGGTGTTAGTGTTTTCCTGACATGTTTTACCTCCCAGGTTCCTCAGGGTAAATAAAGCTCTGAACCGCTTGGTCAGGTCTTGTCGTGGGTCCACCAGATCCCGTCCTACTGCTGCAATCGTCTCAACAGTAGCCATGTTGCTGAATAGAGAGTAACAATGTTGTGTGCATTTGGTTTAATACTAGTGTGCTTTTTCTTTTCCTTTATTTGGAACAAAAGTTTACAAACAAAACAAAGCAACAATATTAATGCAAAGTATCAGATAGGTTTCACAGGTTGCGTTGTACGTATTTAAATTAAAAAAAAGCAAATAATATAAAATAAACAAAAGGAAACAAGCAAAAAGGGGGGGGGCATTTTTTTGTTGGGGAGTTTTACATTTAACCACCTTTAGAGAGTCACAGAAACATCTTAGGTAATTTTTCAAACTACAACAATTTGGATTCACTTAAAAAAAATCTGCATTTATGAACAGAAAATTCCCCAGTAAAATTAAATTATTAATTAAAAATTCTGTTTTAGAGTTTTGAAAATATGTACTGAATTTAATTATTGTTAGACTCAGAGCTGGCAATTCGATTTCATGGGCCCAGAACCAACTCCACATACTGCTCCAAAAGTCTTGAGTGACACAACACTGGAAGAAAAGATGATCCAACTCCTCCTCTTCATTATGACATCATGTGCACCCATCAGCATCCAATTTAAATCTAGACTTTATCAAAGCATTAGTTAGGTAGATGTCATTTAGAATTTTAAAATGGACTTCTTTACTTTTGGAGGTAGGGGAAAAGAAATAGATTTTGTCCTCATTTTAGAAATTATATCTATTTCAAAACACTACTGTGCTTTTTCCGCCGCTCCTAAACCGGCGTTCACTGCGCATGCGTCTGACGTAACTGCGGCGTTCAAAACCCAGGAAAAACCTCGTTTTTTCCTACCGCTCAGGAAGATGCATTCATAACGCCGTAAAACCAGGCGTTCCAGTGGGATTTTCGCCGACTTTTACGGTGTTTTTTTCGTCATTTCTTTATTATTTATTATTTACTTCCGTCGTAGGTTACGGCGTAGCGTTCAGAGGGGTTTCCAGTTACGGGGTAGATTTCCCACTTAAGTATAAATGCCCGGTAACGCCAGCCCAGCTATACTATACAGAATTCACGAATGCCAGTACACAATTGTTACAGGGGTACAAGTTAGGTAAACATACCAACCTTCAGAATCCCCAAGCAATTTTTACACAGCTCCGTCAGTCCCAACAGCAGTAGTAGCAACACGCGCTTCACAGCAACTTCCGGTCGCATGGGAGGTGTTTCTATAGATTTTTCAAAATAAAAGCATTTCTATTCTGGCACTGAAAACAGATCTGGGGGTGGATGCGCCGAAAGGAACGGGAGCAGGATTGACAAACTGGTGCGTAGGTCGAGCTCTGTGCTGGGATGTCCTCTGGAGACAGTGATGGTGGTGGGTGAGAGGAGGATGTCAGCAAAGCTGACGTCCCTCATAGACAACCCCCATCATCCTGTGCATGAGACCGTGTGTGCGCTGAGCAGCTCTTTCAGTCAGAAAATGAAACATCCTCGCTGCAGGAAGGAGCGCTTTCGCAGGTCATTCATCCCAATAGCAGTTAGACTGTACAACACATCATAATGTCATGAATCACTTGGACTCTTTACCTCCACTGTCATCACTTTATCCATACAGTACATATGCATTTTATTTATTTATTCACTCATATAATGCAAACTGTGTATGCTGTGTACTTTACAGGCTACAAATGTATATAATGATTTTGATATCTGTACATAGTGTTCTGATGTACATGTGTGTATATGTATATGTGTATTGATATATAGTTTATATATATAGTGTATATAGTTTTTTTCTATTCTATTTTATTTTGTTTGTTTTATTCGTCCTTTCTTCTCTGTACTGAGCTGCTGTAATGTGCAAATTTACCCATTGTGGGATCATTAAAGTTTTATCTTATCTCATGTTCTCAAATTACTCCCATGGTCCCACCCCATGCGTGACACTGTGACAGCTTTGAGGAGCTCCATCATCGATGGGCTGCTGCACCCCAAATGCTGCTATCGCAGGTCTTTGCTCCTTGGAGGCTGCAGCAGTCAGACTTTTTAACCAGCTCTGCCCCAGCCATAGAAGTATTCATTATCACTAGCACTGTACAACACACTTCATTTCAAATAGGTTTGGTGTTTATTTAGTGCAATAAACAGATGCAATACAACAATCCATTTTGTAATCTTTATATAGTATGTTCTGTCCTCCATTATGTACATATTTATACTGGTACATATTGTCATTATTCTACATATTTTAATATAGATTTTTTTTTATACATCAGACTTCCAATACAACTGATAAATTCTCTGATCACTCAGCAATCGTGGGCTGTATCAGTAAAGCACAGAAAAAGGAGTACAGGGGCATTATCAGTGACTTTGTGGACTGGTGGACCCTCAACAGCCTTCAGCTGAAGCAGTCCCAGCTTTACTCAAATGTTACCATCCAGCGGTCAATCGGTGCTTTTATTTATTTATTTATATTATTATTATTTTTATATTCTTTTTAATGGTAGTTAACTAACTACAATAATTGAGGGACAGTGCACCTGGAAACTGCAACCACCAATCTAACCAAAAGCAAAAGACGCGAACCGTCCTCCTGGCCGCACGGGGCGCTGTAGGGATGTCAGACGGCAATCTCTTTGTGGCGCTGTTTCTGTGTAGTACTTCCTGTGTGTTGCAGCGGCAATACAAGTGATTTTTGGTGAATCTTATACATCGTTTACTGATAAAGTAAATAATTTGACTGAGTTCTTAACTACATACGGCTAAGTGGTTCGCGGGAGCGGAGGTCAAACATGGATATTCCCAGTCCTCCCGAAGGTGAGCGGTGCACTACAGCCATATTTAAGTTCCGTTCAACATAAGGGAGCACCCATGCTATCTGCTACGTAGCTACCATTGCCACTGGCTTTAGCATTTTGATTAACGTTACTAACCCCAGGTAGATAAACGTGTAAATACTTGCACCGATCAATGTGTAGGAATATGGACTAGTTCTTACATAGGGGGTTTCAACTCCATTTGAGCTCCCAAAGCGCTTTATACAACACGTTTCGTTTGCATCCACACACATTCACACTCCGATGAATACATCGAGAGCAACTCAGGGTTCAATATCTTGCCCAGGCATACTTTGGTATGCAGACAGAAATCGAACTACCAACCTTCCGATTAGTAGATGACCTGCTCTACATCCCGAGCCACAACCACCTCGAATAGTCTGCTCCTGAAGAGCACGCATTTGTTGGTCTAACTTTTCATGGCTGCAGATGTGTACAAGCAGAATAGACTGTGGAAATACGGAATAATTACAAAATCCCTTTTCCACATATTTCTCATTCACAAGAAATATTATTTTCTGTATATGTAGTTTTTAAAATATCAATAGCTATTTTTCTCTTTAAAAAAAAAACACCTCAGACACAACAGTTTCTGACCGTATTTGTCTTTTTTTTAACAGATCAGGAGCTGCGGAATGTGATTGATAAGCTGGCCCAGTTTGTTGCTCGAAATGGCCCAGAATTTGAAAAGATGACCATGGAAAAACAGAAGGACAACCCTAAATTCTCCTTCCTTTTTGGGGGCGAATACTTCAGCTACTACAAGTACAAGCTTGCTATGGAGCAACAGCAGCGTATGTAGTTAAACTGACACATCACCATAAAAACAGAATTTTCACATAGATGTCAGTTTGATGTTGGACTTGATGCCCAGGACTGTGTATGTCCTGCTATTATAGAAATATTCACACTGAGAAAAATAGGATAGACTGTAGGACTGTAATCAAATTTTGATTTTGGCTCCAAACGATCACAAAACCAGTGTAATCAACAAAAATACAATTATTATTAAAATTATGTCACATTTCGCTCTGCAAGTATCCTCTCCCCTAGAATTATGCTTCTGCATTGGGTCTTTGTGGGGCTTACGCCCTAACCGAAAAGCCCTCTGAATTTGACGTAGCAACCTATTGCATTACCTGACTTTTTATTGATTTATTTATTTTTGGTGTAAACTGATGTCCACCGCTTAAGAAATGTAACTAAACATCGCAGCCTGCGAGGATTTTCATTGGTCTGTTTAGCACAGCTGATTCCTCTTGTGCATTTCCAAGTACTTTTCCCCAGAGCTTTTGAATTTATGAGTGAGACTCATTGCAATATAAGGATATATTGGATATAAATATAAGGACTCACAAACACCAGTGAATTCCTGTATGGCAGGGAATGTCAGCTGGCGGCCCAGTTGACGTGAGCATGAATTTAATTTATTTTACTTTATGAGAGCATCTGACCCCCACACTGTCTGCTAAGAAAAATTCTGGCCTTGGACAGATGTAGTTGATGACCCCTGCTGTAGGGAGACTGCTGAAACTATTGGAATGGATGTGAGGGAATAAGCAAGGAAGTGGAAAAACTAGAGGGACAAATATGTTCACACCCAAATAACAAACTCATCCAGGAGGGAAGTGAGTCCTGGCATTTTATTTGTTTCTGTCGGCCGCACTGCATGTTAAACATGCTCTGGGCTATAATGGGCCAGCCTGACTGGGGCGTAGAATTACATATTAATATCAGATAATGTCCCTAATGTCCCTATCAATCACAGGGCATGATTAGCAAGGGACTGTAGGGAGGTGTCCTTACTAATATTTGCTCCGCAGGTTTTATTAGCACTGCGCTGGACCCCGATCAATGTTAATACCAAACCTTTTGAATACAAGAACAGGATCTGTGCTGTGGCAGTCCACGAAAATGTGAGCAGATTTATTTGTCTAAATATCTTGGTCCTATTTCTTCCTTGTATTATTAGTTGTGATAACTGACATTACCTTTCTATTTATTTATCTATTTGTTTAATGTATAATGGATTTATTTATATTGCAAGTCATATACTAAGCATCTATTTTTCATGATTGAGCAGCCCTAACAAAATGCAGCTTTTACAGATAGACAAAAAAGAACAATTCAGAAAATACACTAGCTATGCTGGCTGAATTATAAGCTTGCTCTGTTTTGGTGTAAAGCTATTATTTGAACAGTCCAACATCATATTGATAATGTGGATTCTGTTTTTGGTGTAGACTTTTTTGATTAAAGGCTTCCAGAGTCTGCCTTTGTAACATCTCCATCATGCCAGCTGTGTTGGTGATTTAGAGTAGCATGTTTTCAAAGCAAAGCCACATGGAGCTGGCCAGTGCTGAGCTGAATTGAATTCCCTTTTTTTTCTTCTTTTTAAACAAATGTACTGCTGGATATAAGACTTATATAATTTGAGAACAGATTCTATTTTCATATTTTTTTTTGAGGAAATTATTTTGTTTTGAAAGTCACTACGGACCAGCAAGCCCAGGTCTGTTTTGTCTTGAGTCTCGTTGCCTTCAGGGTGGCTAGATTAATAATTGATTCTCAGTGTCATTCAGCTGCTTCCTCAGTGAGTGTCTCACACTGCAGACCAGTTTCAACTTCTCTGTCTTGAACTGAAGCTGGCGACACTGGTCGTTGTTCCGCTCTGGATCATCAGGGGGTGAACAAGTTCCCCAGTTCACAGCAAATCTCCCAGAGAGCAGAATGGAGACAACCGCCACCAACTGGCAGCTGGAATCTGTGTACATTTAGGGCTGCAATAACTGCAACCTGGTCAGCCTAAGAAAGGAACTGTTGCTGCTGAATTTGAAAATAAAAATGCTTAAATTTAGCATCTTTACAATAATCAAAGACCAATTGTTGACATCTAAAAGATTCTTTTTGCATCAGAAATTTGAGCATTTCTTAGAAAAACTAGCAGGCTAGTATTTGATTGGATCAAAAAACACTGTGTACTGTGTTAAAATGAACTGACTACACATGCACCCTTGAGGTGGCCTTCAAGCAGAATGATTACTTGGGCATGTTGTCTCCAGCTCTCTAAGACCATGTCCGTAACAGAGTGTTGTAGGCTAATGGACAGCACTGTGCAGCATATAAACACAATAGCAGCAGTATCAACACTCAAAGACCCACATTTTATAAATCTTATTGTAGTTGGATCCAAATAGGAAAGGTACTCTGTTATCTAAGCCAAGATTTACAGCTCTACAAAGTTACCATTAACTCATTGCTCTTTGTATTAAAATTGCTATCTGAAAGTATTCCTTTTGGTAGGTATTGTAAGAATATGAATATCTATAACCAAATTCAGGGTTAATATACCTATCAGGCATAACCTTATGACTACTTGCCTAATATTGTTTGGTCCCCCTTGTGCTGTCAAAACAGTCTCGACCTGTTGAGCCATGGACTCCACTAGACCCCTGAAGGTGTGCTGTGGTATCTGGCACTTAGATGTTAGCTGCAGATCCTTTAAGTCCTGTAAGTTGTGAGGTGAAGGCTTCCTCCATGTCAGGAAGTCCGGACTTTGATTAGGCTACTCCAAAATCCTATTTATTTTTTTGTTTGTTTTTGAGCCATTCGGAGGTGGACTTGCTGTGTTATCCTGCTGTATAACGCAAGTGCATTTGGGTTGTTCCATGAACTGATGGCTGAACTTTCTCCTTTAGGATTTTCTTGTAGAGAGCAGAAAAACCAGCAAAGCATCACCATGTTTGATGCTTGGTGTGAGGTTCTTTTTATGAAATGCTGTTTTTGTACCCCTTTCCAGACTGATAAATGTCAATGACTGCTGCTCAGCTGTTTCTTTAGATTGTGGCATGATTTATTGCTTTTTGAGATTTTTTTTTATACTTCAATTTGTCAGACAGATTCTATTTAAGTAATTTCTACATTCAATAAATTTTTTGATCTAATTCATGATTGGGGGGGTCTTTATCTAAGTTAGTTAAGCTTTGAAAATTTGATTCACAAACATAAACAGCATGTGCTGTTGGCTATAAATTGCTAATACTATTCAGCCATATGTAAAGTGCTAATGCCAATATGTTACCCACTTTCCGCTGGGATGCAAACATCAATACAAGAGCAGTAAATTTAAGTCAGAGTAATGATTAATATCACAAACTTGCTACCTCCTGTTATCAGTTTTAATTAACTACTTATATAGATAAATAAATTTGGCTTTGAAAGGGCAAAAAGATGTAATCAATTGGCTATCACTTAATGACTGAATGGGGTCAAGTTGGCAGTTACATGCAATCGGTTTGGGATCATTTGGAAATTAACATAATACATCAGCAAAATTTGCAAATCTGGTGCTGGCTACATGCACAGAAACTTACATTAATAGAAATTCACATTAGCTACTTACATTCAGAGTCCAGGCAGAACTTCATAGATTAAAAACATAAACTCCTCTACAAATAGTGACGTAGTTGCTACAGGTCTTAAATTTAACTACAACATGACATTTTGTGACATGCAGTCACAGGGCATCTCTCTCTCTTTCTCCTCCCTCTCCATATATATATATCACAAGTTTGTCTGTATCTGGAGGTCCCACAGGATCTTAGCTCTGTTATTCTAAACCACTCTTGGGGGTGTGTCCCATTTTGACCTTGGGACTTCCAGGTCAGATGTTTCTGTATACGATGCCGGCCACTTGGTTATGGCGCTCCATGTATGCCCTGCCTGCTAGCATCTTGCACCCTTCTGTAATGTGCTAGGTTGTCTCAGGGGCATCTCTGCACAGCCTGCACCTGGGGTCTTGCCTTGTGTGGTAGACCCCAGCCTCTATCAAGCTTGTTCTCAGGGCTTGTTCCTGAGCTGCCATGATTAGTGCCTCTGTGCTGTCTGTCAGTCCAGCTTTGTCAAGCCATTGGTAGGATTTTTCTGTGTCAGCCACTTCTTCGATCTGCCAGTGGTACATGCCGTGCAGAGGCCTGTCCTTCCATGATGGTTCCTGTTCTTCCACCTCTTCTTTCTTGGGTTTCTGCTGCCTGAGGTACTCACTAAGCACCTGATTCTTTGTGGTGATCTTCGTGATCTATTAATGGGTCTTCGTGGTTTCATCTAGGATTGTGGTTCTGACACTCACTGACCTCCTTCCTTTTGCTTAGCATACAGTCTCAGGGTCCTGGATTTAGGGTGAAACCCTCCATGCATGGTAAGGAGCTTTCTTGTCTTGATGTCAGTGGCTTCTATTTCCTCCTTTGGCCAGCTTATTATCCCAGCAGGTGGCTGTTAACTAGCAGGGTGTAGGTGTTAATAGCCTTCATCTTGTTCTTCCCATTCAGCTGACTCCTTAGGACTTGCTTTACTCTCTGCAGGTACTTGGAGGTTGCAGCTTTCCTAGCGGCCTCTTCATGATTCCCGTTAGTCTGTGCAATCTCAAGGTGCTTGTAGCCGTCTTCAATGTGTGCAATGTTGCTTTCCAGTAGTGCACTCCCCTCAGTTTTGACTACCTTCCCATTCTTTGTTACCATCCAACTACACTTCTCCAGTCCAAATGACGTTCCAATGTCATTGCTGTAAATGCATGTGGTGTGGCTCGCTGAATCGATGTCTTGTTCACTCCTGGCTTGATGTCATCCATGTACAGGAGGTGGCTGATGGTTGTGCCATTTCATAGTCTGTATCCGTAGCCAGACTTGTCAGTGATGTGGCTGAGGGGATTCAGACCTATGCAGAACAGCAGTGGGGACAGAGCGTCTCCCCTATATACTCTGGTTTGACTGAGTCATAAGAAATCAAAGATAAGATCACACATGAAAAAGAATCCCAAGCTAACAGCAAGACACCTCAAGTGATCCCTGCCAGACGTGACTCCAAGGGCTTTACCCACACATTCAGTTTTTCATATTTCTTCAGGTTTTAACTTTGGATTTTGGATTTGTTTTTCTGCATGTGGAAATGTAAGCCTTCTCATCTTGAGCGTCTGACATTCTTATTACTGTAAGCCAGCCATTCCTAATGTCAAGAGTGCTGCAGCCCACTTAAAAACAAGAAAATCCCCCCCCAAAAGTTTTAATTCACTGAGTAAGAGAGCATTGAGACTTTGTGAGTGAGAGCAGTTGTTATTAAAAAAAAAAAGACAGGCTTTCTTCTGCTTCTAACCTTTCTCTGTAATCATTTTACTGTTAAAAGTAACTGAAATAACAACATAATATTGATCTACCGTGTATAGTATTTTTTGTTATTTATAAAATCAGAATTAAAGGTCTCAGACTGTTGGACAGTCCTCAATGTTTTGCAAGCAGCTACAGGAAATGTCTGATGTTGCTAAAGGAGCTTTTACCACTTTAAAGTTTCAGTGATTTGAATGGCAATGTGCTGGGCAATATTATCTATAATATAGCATTATTCATATCTTTATATTTTAAAATCTTCAAAATTATAATTAACAAATATCAAGTCAAGACAGTACTTGTGCTAAAGTGGACTTTGTAAAATCACTATACATACACAACACAAGTCCAATAGTATACATGAAATCTTTAGTTTACTTAAAAACTGTAAAAAATATATGAATGGTGCTACATTTTGTAAATTCTGCTTTAGAGTACCTCCTCATATTCCTCCAAGAGCAGCAACCCAGCCACATCCTTACTGTGAGGACAGCAGTACTTTGAGCAAAATTGGAAATACTTCCTAGACATTACAGATGCTGATCTATTGGGACTGAAAACTTTATGGAGGCACTTAACACTTGATGTGAGTAAATTACTTTACTTAAGGTCCTACAGTCGGCTTTGTTTACTGAAACATTCTCTAGAGCTTAAAAAAAGGCAACTGGACTTCTTTTTGTTAATTGAAGACGTTTCGCCTCTCATCCGAAAGGCTTCTTTAGTTCTGGGTCTCTCCACCATTTGTCTTCAATTAACAAAAAGAAGTCCAGTTGCCTTTTTTCAAGCTCCAGAGACTACGATGACCTGGATGACTGAGAATCTACACAGACTTACTGAAACATGATCAGCTAATCAGCAGCCCGGTTCTAATTGCCCGGTGTTGGGGAGTTTTGCATGGTTTTCTTCTCTCAGTCGTGTCATCCCCCTGAAATGCATTAAAGTTTGCTTTTCTCC
>VUQK01010676.1:5116-15237 GCA_015106715.1 Bujurquina vittata | reverse complement strand
AAACATTCTCTAGAGCTTAAAAAAAGGCAACTGGACTTCTTTTTGTTAATTGAAGACGTTTCGCCTCTCATCCGAAAGGCTTCTTCAGTTCTGGGTCTCTCCACCATTTGTCTGAGAACTGAAGAAGCCTTTCGGATGAGAGGCGAAATGTCTTCAATTAACAAAAAGAAGTCCAGTTGCCTTTTTTCAAGCTCCAGAGACTACGATGACCTGGATGACTGAGAATCTACACAGACTTACTGAAACATGATCAGCTAATCAGCAGCCCGGTTCTAATTGCACAGTGTTGTGGAGTTTTGCATGGAGTTCTTCTCTCAGTCGTGTCATACCCCTGAAATGCATTAAAGTTTGCCTTTCTCCACTTAGATCCCTCTACCCGCGATGGGGCGGAGTATAAATCTGAAGGTATTTATTTGGAACCAGAATTGTCAGATATATTTAAAATTTCAGTTAGAAAGTCACATTTTGTTCTTGTACATTTTTGCTGAATGTCTCATTTGTGCTTTAAAACTTGGTGTTTTTTTTCCAGTTGTATTTCTCATGTTCACATTTTTTGTTATTTGAGTCTTTATTGTTTTTCAAGTTATCTCGGCCATATCTTCTTAATGGTCTTGATTAAAATGGGCTTAATACTCCATTTTGAAGGTTTCGGGTTTGATCAGACAAACAAATGAACAGGGCATAGGTTAATAAGATAAAATAATCCTTTATTTGTCCGACATTGTGATTTGTCTCTGGCAAACCACAATGTGGTTGGCATGCTTCTGGTCTGGATTCAGGGCAGCTATATATTAAGTGCTACACAATTTTAAAAATGACAATATTGATTACACTCGTTTCTGCATTATTTCCTAATTCTTGGAAAAGTCATGGCACAGATCAGCTTATTTGTTTAGTAGTACTACAAATACTACTACAAATAGTACTGTGGCATTATAGAGATTATCGGCAAGTGTTGTCATAAGCACACTGTTGAAAAGCTAAAACAGAGCATGTTTTACTCTCAAAATAAAGACATCAAAAAATTTGGAACAGCCGGTGGTAGATTGCAAATTGTAGTGAAATAATACTATAGTGCAGTGAGCTAGCCAGAGGAGGAAAAAAAATCAGTCTGGTATCCGAAGGGTTCCAGTAGCATACTTGTAAGATTCTTGATGTTTTTATTAATAAATGTTGAGGAAGGTCAGAAATTAAACAGCTTGAAGTATGCTAAGTTTAGTGTGGAGAATCTTTAAAACATGCAATTCCAGGTCCCCGCTTATCTTCTTTATCAACTCCAAGTCCTCTGAGTGCCTACGCCTCTGACTGGAGGCAAATTTTAAAAGTCCCAAATGATCTGTAAATTTGAAGCACAGCCCATTGGTATTGCTAACATACAGCTTGTCAGACAACATGTATAAAATGTGTATTCCTTCAGCAGATAATCTACATTGCACTTGTTATCAGGAAAGGATGATTTAATTTTCTAATTAAACTGTCAACCTGCTCCAGGCCAGGTTAAGTTACCATGATGATCTAGCCAGATAAAAAGAGAACCACATTTGAGACATTTTAGCATCTGACTTTAGGCCATTAATCTTACTTCATAGTACACCTCTCGGGTCATCTTACATTTATTTGAATATCAACATTCACAGAAATTGGACTGTGTGTGTGTGACAATATTTGCATGTCACTGTATTTTTTTTATTTATTTGCAAATCTCATAAACCCACATTTTATTCATAATATAATAGAAAACAAAATGTTTCAACTGAGAAAATGTAACATTTAAAAAAAAATTTTTTTCAGCTCATTTTGAATTTAATGGTACTGACACATGTCAAAAAGGTTGGGACATGTTTACCACTGTCTCCCACAGTCCATAAACCTCTGGGAACTGAGGAGATCGGTTGCTGAGGAATGTTGTCCCATTCTTATCTGATATTGTATTCCATCTGCTCAGCATTTAGAATAGAATAGAATGCCTTTATTGTCATTATACAGGATGTACAATGAGATTGGAGGGCCACTCCTGATCAGTGCCGTGCAAAGAAAGAAAGAAACTTCCTAAATAAAAGATACAATCTAAAAATATATACAGAAAATGAAAGTGCCTTTAAAATGTACAGAAAAATGTATAAAAATATATACAGAAAATGTATTAAAAATACAGATGAGAGAATGTATAAAAATACATAATAAGAGTCTGATGGCCAGGGGTAAAAACTGTTCCTCAATCTGTTTGTCCTGCCTTTGTGGGACCTGAGTCTCTTCCCAGATGGCAGCAGGTTGAACAGGTGTTGACCAGGGTGAGAGGGGTCTGCCAAGATTTTCTTTGCTGCCAATGTGGGGCAGAGGGCGGACAATGATTTTTTTTTTCTCGGCAGACCTGGTGACCCTCTGCAGAGTCCTCTCTGCAGCAGAGCAGGCAGCAAACCAGACCAACACACAGTAAATCAGCACTGGTTCTATGGTGGCCGTTAGAAGGACATCTTTTCCTCTAGGTGGTTCCACCGCAGGACACACAGGAAGTGGAGTCTGTGCTGGAGCTTTTTTCTCCCATTTTTTTTTTACCAGTGCTGCTGTGATGGCAGTCCAGGTGAGGTCCTCAGAAATGTGGGTCTCCAGGAATTGCTCTCTCTACTCATACTCCATTAATGTAAAGTGGAGCATGATCCCCTCTCTGCCTCCTGAAGTCAGTGACAATCTCTTTGGTCTTAGTGGTTTTCAGCTCCAGATTGTTTTTGAGGTACCACCCTGCCAGCCCCTGTATTTCCTCCCTGTAGGCTCATTCATCAATCCTCACGATCAGGCCGACCGCCGTGGTGTCGTTGGCGAAATGATGGTGTTCAAGAGGTGGATGGGGGCCCTGTCGTATTTGTATAGGGCAATACAGGAGGGGGCTCAGCACACCGCCCTGGGGGGAGCCGGTACTGAGTGTCAGGGTGGAGGAGCAAAGCTGACCCACTTTAACAACTTGTGGTTAGTTGGTCAGGAGGTTTTTGATCCAGGAGCAGATGGAGGGGTAAGTCCAAGTCAGCCAACTTCTCCACCAGGATGTCAGGGCTGATAGTGTTGAACGTCGAAATTGTAGTCAAGTGGCGAAAAAGTGGTTGAGTCCATCCGCTAACAGGGCATCTGCATTGACAGCTGCTGATGAGTTGACTTTGTAGATTGTCAGATGTGGGATTCCTTGCCACACCTGTTGAGAGTTGTTATTTTTTAGGTGTGACTCCACTTTTCTTCAGCACTCCCCCTTTGCAGTCTTAATGCCTGTCCTGAGGTCAGATCTAGCTGTACTGTACAGGCCTCTGTCATCTGAGTTGAAGGTTAAGTTCCAGGCCCTCAAAAGTGCCTTCACCTCTGAAGTCATCCAGGGTTTTTGATTAGGATAGACCCAGATTTTCTTATCCAGTGACAGTGTCCTTACAGTATCTGATGTATAACAACATCATCTGTGCACTCCTCTAGATCCAGGTGATCAAATACAGACGATGATGTACTCTGAAAGCAGTCCTACACCTGATTGAGGGCACCCTTTGGCCAGCTAACATTAGCATCGGGTAGGATGTACACTGCTGTTATAACCACTACAGTGAGCTCTCTGGGCAGGTAGAAGGGTCTGCACACGACTGAGATGGCCTCTAGCTCCGGACAGCAGTGGTTACTCGTCAGTAGTAGTTCCAGTTCATCTGTTTTGTGGACGATGCATCTGGCGATGGTCAGCAAGATGCTTGTAATCAGTGGCTTGTGTGGCTGATGTGCTAGTCTTGCTATGAGGCCTGCTCTGCATCCCCACTTCTGTTTATGACCACCGCCTTCTGAATCCAAAAACTTGTCAGGGAGAGCACGGTATTCTGGTGATGTCTTCCAGAATGTTGTGAGTCTGCTGAAACTCACTCATAATATCTGTATGGCATGTAATTCCTACAGATCTTGGTTTGGCTTGGGTGTAGGAGAGTTTAAAAACCATTCATACAAACACTTTCATACAGCAGGACGCATGCAACACTAACTAAAAAGCACTGAAAATGGGAGCCAAGGGCCACTGCATCTATATGCAGAAGATATTTATTGGTCTACATACAAGCCAATTCAGGACCTGGACTCCTGCTTAGAAGCCATGCTGTTAGAATAGCTGCATTATGCCATTTAGCATAAATATGGTGAAATATGTAAGGTCTTATCTTAAAAAGATGTATACTGGATGAGAGCATATGTTGTAAAAATGTATATACCTTTTAGTATTGATAGCACCATTCCAGATGTGGGCGCTGTCAATTCAGTTGGCACTAATGCATCCCCAAGCCATCAGAGAGGCAGGCTTTAGAATTGACCACTGATAACCAGCCGAATGCTCACTCTCCTCTTTGGAGGATGTGGCATCCACGTTTTGACCAAAGGACAGTTTTGCACTTTTCCTCAGTCCATTTTAAAGGAGCTTTAGCCCAGAGAAGACTGCAGTGTTTCTGGATCATGTTCACATATGGTTTCTTCTTTGCATGATGGAGCTTGAGCCTGCATTTAGGGATGGAACAGCAAACTGTGTTCACAGACAGTGATTTCTGTAAGTGTTCCTGAGCCCGTGCAGAGATTTCCATGAGAGAATTATGCCTGTTTTTTGTTTTTTTTTTAATTTAGTGCTGCCTGTGAGCCAGAAGATCATGAGAATGCACCACGGTGCCGGTCAATCAACCACTGGCTTGAACCCTGTGATATTATGTACTGTAGATGATGAGATATTTAAAGTCTTCACAGTTGAGGAACATTATTTTGAAATTGTTTCACAATTTGTAGACATTTGTTTTGCAGACTGGCGCACCTCTGCTCATATACTGAGAAACTTTGCTGCTCTGAAATGCACTTTTTCTACCCAGTCACGTTACTGACCAGTTCACGTAATTAGTTGCAAAATGTTCCTCCAGCTATTTCCCTTTTCCCTTGACCAGCCGTCCAGGTGTTCCACCTCCTGCCTGTAGCTGGACTCTTCGTTGTTAGTGATCACTGCTGTGTCATCTGCAAACTTCACAATATGACAACCTAGGTGTTTTGCTGAGCAGTCATATGTGAGCAGGGTGAACGCATCCAGTGGAGGGAGTGAAAGAGTGAGAGAGAGAGACAAGGCGCTTAGGTATTGAAAAAGCACTTGTATGAATGTGTATGCCACTGGGCGAATGAGTCTTGTAGTAAAAGGCACTTTGAGTAATTAGAGTAGAAAAGTGCTAAGTACCAGTACATTTACCATTTAAAATTGTACATTTTCTCAGTTTAAATATATTGCCAGTGAAACATGGGTTTATGAGTTTTGCAAATCATTGTGTTCTCTATTTATTTAAATTTTACACAGTGTCCTAACCTTTTTGGAATTTGGTTTATATTCCCAAGTCTTGGTACAGCAGAAATGTAATCGAATTATGCAGCCCAGCTTCAGTTGAATATGCTAATATTTCTGTTCTGTGTTAGCAAACCTTGGTAGTTGTGCTCAGGTTACCTCTAGCAACAGTCAGTGGTAACAGGAGCCGTTGTGTTAATCCCTAATTGCATCCCTTAAATTGTATTGAGCATTTCACGTGCTTGCTGTACGTAGGTCATATTTTATTTGTCCTTTAGGTCATATGAGCTAGCAATATGTGTTCTCTTCATGATTTATTGAGTATGTATTGTTCATGTGCATCCTGTCATCATCAGCAGCCATACAAAAGAAACACTCTCAAGCCTCAAAGCACTGAAATCAAAATCTTAAAGTTCTTCTATACTTCTGATTTTTCAGATTCCCTGTTATTTTCCATCTTTTTTTTTTCTGCAGAAATATACAACCCTGGTGCCAAAGATGTGGTTGATATCCCTCCTCCACCAATGCCGATGATTGCTCCACCTTCAATACCTCCACCTGCTGCACCCTCTATTGATGAGCTTATCCAGCAGAGCCAGTGGAATCTGCAGCAGCAGGAGCAGCATCTGCACACACTCAGACAGGTATTGAGCGAAAAGAAATATTACAGTACAATATAATAATGAAAGAAGCACAATCTTCACTCCAGGAAACTTTATTCTTGTGTGCAGATTGTTTATGAACATTTTAGTTGTAAAGTCTGCAACTACAAGACAAATTCTTTTAGTTTGGTGAATTAACACTTTTCTGCTCAAATAACTTCTGTGCAGAAGACCAACTCTCAGCTAACAAAAAAGGGATCCACCCTTAAGTAAATGCAGAGAAAATAAGTAGCTATGACTACACATAGATAAAGTAGTAATGAATAACAAATGATACAAGTGGCTGAAGGGATATGACAAGAACAGGGGTTGAACAGTATCGACTAATATTTTTTTCCTGTCGCTTATCTCAATGTAGGAACAGGTAACTGCAGCCATTGCTTTAGCTATGGAGCAGCAGACCCAAAAGCTTCTGCTGGAAACACAGTTGGACATCACAGAATTTGACAACCTGTTGCAGCCCATTATAGACACGTGCACCAAAGATGCCATCTCGGTAAGTTCGTCACAACGGAGGATGGTTTATACCTATCAAGTCCCAAAAAAGCTTTACACTTCACTCATGAGTTTTTCTTCCTCAGGCTGGTAAGAACTGGATGTTCACCAATGCCAAAACCTCACAGCACTGTGAACTGATGACATCACATCTTCGCAACCGCATCACTGCTGATACAGCACATTTTGAGCTGCGCCTACACCTTATCTACTTAACAAATGACGTTCTTCATCACTGGTACCAAAACCTAAATATACTCACAAACAAGTTTAATTTATTGAATGCTATTGTATACTTTTACTTTGATATTAACTTTGTCATATGCCACATTATTAGGAAGAGCTATACTTCAGCCATGTTTAAATTAGCTTCATTTGCTGCTATGATTGTCAAAGATATGCTTCACATTATACCATCAGCAGCAGCTTCAAGAGTTATGCAGGGTTAATGCATGTTATGTTGCTATATATACATATATATATATGCGTGCATGCATGCGTAAAATGAAATCTTGGGAGATGTCAGCTTGAGCACCAAAAAATTGTGTTTTTATTCGGCCTGCTTATTTATATAAAGAAGGTTGCTTTTGAAAGGATTGTGTCTGGTCTTTGTTTTAATGTTTGATGCAGCCAGCGGAAGCAGCAGAAGGATTTATTGGCAGCGCTGCAGAAAGTTGTTGTTCCAATCTACTGCACCAGCTTTCTAGCTGTAGAGGAAGAGAAACAGCAGAAAATCACCAGGGTAAACACAAGCACATATTTTCCAAGTCTAACACACACAGTCACACTGACTGGTTCTTTTAATATGGTGGTATCAGCCACGTTATGTTCACCAAACAGTGCTGCAGTCAAATTGTAATATTTCTTTATACCGGTATATTAGTAGCGTAATTTTGGTGAATAAGGACACTTTTTTCTGCTCTCCATTTATTGAACAGGAAACCAAATCTAATTTAGTTCCTGTTTTTGACTAAAAGGTTTCTGTTGTTTTCATTTGCTCTGCCTTCACAGTTGTTGCAGCTTTGGGAGAAGAATGGGTATTTTGATGAGGAGACCATTCAGCAGCTCCAGAATCCAGCACTGGGCCTTGGTCAGTACCAGGTGAGTGGAACATGGCCTAAGGATCTAATTTTAGAGTTCGGCCCAATGATTCAGTTCTTAGGATATTTGTTTGTTGTGTAGGTACATAGTTTTCACTTTTGGAAATAGTTTGTGTGAGGTGGTCATCTCAGCTTGGGTGATATTCCAGGGTTCTAGCTAGAAAAAAAAAAAGAAATTCAGCCCGGCATGCGTGTGTGTGTTGGAGGATTGGCTTGCTAATGTTAAACGCTAAATGCTGTGCCACCTTGCTAATTTAGTGATGGTGAACAGGTAGGTAATATTCTGTGGTTGGTCCTACGGGTTATTGAAGGCGCCTCAATCTGATTGCAACCATGTGACTTCATGATGCTAGGGAGTGTGGCCCTCTAGACCAGGGGTCTCAAACTCCAGGCCTCAAGGGCCGGTGTCCTGCAGGCTTTAGATGTGTCCCTGATCCAACACACCTGAATCAAATATAGAAGTCATTAGCAGGACTCTGGAGAACTCGCCTGCATACTGAGGAGGTAATTCAGCCATTTGATTCAGGAGTAAAAAAAATCAGTCTGGTATTGGCGATGGGGTTGAGTGCGCGGAGTGTGCGGGGCGCACGCCCGCTTGCTAATTGCAGTGACAAAACGGTTCCCATAGCAAACCGGTGAAATTCTCAGCATGGTGCAAGATGACCTCAGCCTGGCACAGCACCGGGCGATCAACTGCAGCTCTCCAATTTGTCATTGTTGGCAACTTGACATGAGAAAAAAAATGAGAACGAGCAGGGAGCTAACTTGTGGTAAAGGTCTTGGGCATCAACAACTTAAATTAATCTATTCAAATATGCTCGGGAAAAGTACAAGCTGGTGAAGTTTAGGTTGTTAGTTTTCCCTTAGATAACGCGTTGTCCCAGTATGGTAGTTCATTGGTAGTATACATTTGCTACACAGAGCCTTGTAGACCCACATCCACATGTTGTAGCTGTGTACTGTCACCAGGAGATGGTGTGAAAATGCTAATATGTAGTAATCTGTAATCTTAGCTACTTTTGTTATTTTATTGCTTTTGCTACTTTAATTTATTCACTGCTGCAGAGAACATAGAACTTTTCTCGCATTTCCTCTAGTACTTAATCAGCGCACCTTGACTCAACTTGGCTTAGTTTGTAGGGTTTTCCATTTCCTGTTACCAGGTACTTTTTTAGTACCGACTCAGTCGGGGTTCCAAGGGATCCGAAAATGTGACGTCGAAGAACAGCATGCCTCTGATTGGCCAGAAAGTGTTGTCACTAGTTGAGCCATGAGAGCGGCTCATTCACCAGAATCAACCAGGACATTTTTAAAACACAACAGCAAGAAAATGGAGGTACTAAAAATGTACCTGGTATAAGGTAATAATGGAAATGCCTACAAACCATGTCGAGTCAAGTCGAGTCGCGCTGAGTAGGTACTAATGGAAAAGCGGCAAAAGTGTCCCAGTGGTAGGTCGGTCACACAGTGGCATTAGCACTTTACGTATGACTGGAAAGCACTAGCAATTTATAGCCAACAGCTTGTGTTGTGTTTTTTTAAAATATATTTTTTAAAAAAATGGAAATACATCACTTTCTCTTTTATTTTGATTAGACTGAAGATTTAGGATTGGGTGGCCCACCTGAGATTGTTGTTGCAGCACTCTTTGGAAATGGCTGGTGTAGACTGTAGAATACTCTAGAGTAGTAAATATCTGGTAGTTTCTGAGTGAGCTGCACCTGTTTTTATGCTAAATTTACACATAACGAATTGGTCAAAACCATTTTTCTTTTTCTATCTATTTCCACTCTTACACTTTACCCACTATTCTTTGTCTCTTTCAGGCGTCCCTGATAACAGAGTATGCTGCGGTGGTGCAGCCAATTCAGTTGGCCTTCCAGCAGCAGATCCAGGCTTTGAAGACCCAGCATGATGAGTTTGTTGCTAGTCTAAAACAGCAGCAACAACAGCCACAACCTCAGCCTGCCTCTGTAGGACAGCTTGCTGCCCCCACTGAACCTGAAAAGCCCCCTCCTTTGACTACACAAGCTGGTGAGAAGAGAAACACTTAACAAAAGCAGAGGCACAGACCATGTATCAGGCACAGACCTGATACATGAAAGTGCGTTTGTAGTATTTAGCCGCATGTTCAAATCAATAAAATTGATTTGATTTGAGTAATTTTTATTTTGTCTTGTAAGCTTTTCAGGTTTGTGGCCTGCTCCATACTGAGCAAGTCGATGTATGTTTGCGTTATATTGTGTGTGTTTTGTGTACAGGAGATGTAAAGCCTCCCATGTCGGGTCCTTCTCCTGGTGAGTTTGATGGGACTTCAACTAGACCATCAGACCCCAGCAACCCCAGTGGTCCTTCAGATATTCCCCCCAACAAGCCAGCCTGGTATGATCCACAGCATATGGGCCCCTGGAACCCCAACCAGCCGGTAAAGATGACTAATTTTTGTGTATGTGTGGTTGTGTGTTTGTGTGAGCGCATTTTCTCGGTTCTGTTCTGACCCTGCTGCTGCTCTGGAGCCACACCTGTGTACCTGTGTGCAGCTCACCTGCT
>VUQK01010675.1:22329-34313 GCA_015106715.1 Bujurquina vittata | reverse complement strand
ATATTTATGATATTTTGCCTATTGCCCGAAAGCACTAATCTCATTTACCACTCAGAGCAAATTCTTGATTTCCAACTTTTATATCCGACTGTTTGTGTGGATGATTATGATGTTTTTTTTTTTCATCTCGGCAATCTACAATTTCTTGGGATGTCATATTGAATGAATGTTGCTAAAAATAGTGTTAAATATGAAGTGCAGTTTGCAGTCTTTGACAGAAGCAACTGCAGTCAGTGGGCACTGGGCATGAGAGGCTGACTATTTAAGTGGTGACAGAGACAAGGACATTCCCTTAGGGCCTACTGAGTCATCACTTGTGCTTGTGTCACATGGACAGCTCACTGGTCATTCAAGCCATAGACCATATGGGTCAGTCAAGACCTGAGGGATGAGCCGCAGATACAATGACAAGACGCACTGGAATACCATTTAGACTGTACACACTGCACATGGCTCTGCTTTGTGTTACATCTTTTTCCTTTGTAACTCGCAGTATGCACACAGATACACAATATATCTCTCTTTATCCATCTCTTTCATGTCTGGCCTTAGCAAGGCTGCTGTGTAAGTGGCGTGTTGAGCCCATGACATTAGCTGCTAAGCCAAGTGCTGGCACAGCACACACAACTCTGAGGGAGCACTTTATTTAGGCGCTCTCTAAGAGAGCGCATGTGTGACAATGGTGGTGCAGCAGAAGGGATTTAGGTACTACTGATGACCTAGTCCCTATATAAAACACAGAGTTGAGGGGTCAGGTCATTATCCCTGTTGACACAAAAGCAGCTTGTGTGTTAGGAGTACCCGCTGCTTGATGAAGCTCAACCAAACAAATTCACTCTAATTATAATATTCACCGTTTAGCTAAATGTGTCTGAGCACTGATCTTGTACAATCAACAGCACAGAGACTATAATATACTTCAACACCTATATTACCCCCGAGACTATTTTTAGCTTTCCATCTCTTTTTGTTTCCATGGGAATGAAGAGTTCACATTGAGCTGCTGGGGCCTCTGGTTTTTTCCAGAAGCAACAGCAAATGACTGGCTCCTGAACCACGGCTAGCTTTTCCTCAGCCTGGTGGGTTTGTCAAGTGATCGTTTCCACTCCGCCGAGTCCAAGCATCACCAGGTCTGCGTTTAACCACTGCCCTAGTTTTTGCCTTCATACAAGCCTGCGCTGCGAAGACAGGCTTCCAGTTCAGTACATCTGGATAATGTTACAATTATGTGTCAGATTATTCTATTATGGTTTCACCTTGAAAAACAGGGGTAGGATAATATAGGTATCCTCAAAGCAGACAGAAGGAGGATTTACAGGAGCACTCTACAGCTGACTAAAAATGACTGCTTCTCAACTCCCACGTGCCCCCCGTCATTCCCAGCCTTCATATCACTTTCATTTTTCATACTGGAGTTTACTTAGTTTATCATTCACACAATGTTTATGCGCACAGCACAAGTGGGCACCAACGCAAATGAATGCACTCGACAGGTTGCTTCCTATCTTAAGTCATGTCTTAGTGTTGGCTAGTTAGTATCATGCTGAGTGCTACTCATCTTTATTTTAAACCACCAATGTATTATTAAGGCTATAATATACCGTCCTGTGCAAAAGGTTTGAAACTCCCCTCATTTCTATATACTTTGCTAGGTAAATAGAAAATAGGTGCAATAGTTTTTTGAAACGTGAAAACACGCATGGAAATACAGAGTATAAAGTAAAAACAGAAAGGGTCCGAGCTAGCACCCAATCCCCCGGTGCTGCGCCGTGCTGAGGTGGCGTCGCGCCACGCTAACAATTTCCACTGTTAGTTACCAGAACGGGTTGGTATTGTCACAGCTAGCTAGCAGCGCGGCCATTTGCACCAGCAAGCGGCGCTTTAGTACCAAGGAACCGCCTCCCCGGTTGCGCTGAGCACTGTGAAATTTTTCCGGCTAGAACCCTAAACATAGTTTGTACAATTCTAATGAGTGTGAAAAATCAATATTTGGTATGATCACCTTTATTCTTCAATACAGCGTGAATTCTTAGGCACTAGTCTTCAGGAGTAGTTCCCCAGGCTTCTTGAAGCCATTATTAAGTTCTTTGGACGTTGACCATTTACCAACATAACAGCTAGCTTCCTAACCACCATTCTCTTTCCTTTATTTTTGATCTGGCAACGCCTTTTCAGGTTACCTGTGGTATACTGATAAACTCTGGGGTGTCGTCACAATTGTCCAGCAAGGTAGAGGAAGGTCAGGTTACCTTTATTTACCTTTTCTCAACTACAGGCAATGTCAGAGTCACCAGACTGTGATGTTGCTTGTGGCTTTGTTTGGTGTATTCACACTGTAAACGTGCATTTTCCAAAAGCATGGTTCACCAAGAAAGCCTTCCTGACACTCTACTTAAGTTCAGCTGCAGTGCTTTGCAGTGAGCTCATTATTCCTTGGGAGGGTCCTTTAGTAGAAAGAACTACTGCTGATATGAAGCCAATGTTTACAGCCACATGAGCACTCTCAGATGAGATGGAGCTTCCTGTTTTGTGCTTCTCATCACAAAGCAGTGGTGACATCATTTGCACTGACTCTGGGCTTCCCCCTCACTGGATGTAACCTTCAATTCAGCCAGCCCGCTTAAGAATCCATCAGCTGATCTAACAGCGCACGACTGTATCTGCAGGCAGAAGGTGCCGTCTTTCCTCCCTCTCTTCGACTGACATCTAAACCCTCTCTAAGCCAGATTACAGAGATTTTCACAACTGCAAATATGCATGAAAGAAGAGATGACACCATAAATATTGTAGTTTATCAGTATGTGATGCATCTGCTTGTCTGGACTCATTTTTTCAGAATTAAAAAGTGTTAACCAGAATATGTTTAAGACTCATAAGGATCATCAAGAGATCACCATGGTCTTTTGGGGTAGAATCACAATGTTAGTCATCATTATCCCCACAAATTTCTGTGGGATTGTTGTGCACAAAGGTATCAGAGCAGGTCACCTATTAATTGGAAGGTTGGTAGTTTGATCCCGGTTGCTCCGGTCTGCATGACAGAGTATCCTTGGGCAAGACACAGACTCTCAAGGTGCTCTCCGATGCATTCAGACTGTGTGAATGTCAGATAGAAAACAACAGGTGTAGAAAAGAAAATGCTTGAATGAACGGCTGAATGATGCATGTTGTATCAAGTACTTTGAGTAGTGAGGTACAGTAGAAACGTGCCCAGCCCATTTACCATTTAAACATATTAACTTATAAATATCTGCACCCTGTTTTTTCTGTGATTTGATTTTTCTGAAAGAGGTAAACATAAACATCTCCACCACTACAGCAATACAGAAAAAGCAAAGAAATTGCTGGAAATAAAATATAAATACTTCAAAAACTATGGTTAGTTTAACGTCATGACAGACCACTGATTTATAATTGGAATGTTTCTATTTTTAAGTCTTTCCCAACAGATAACCAAACAGCTAGTGAAAACAGAACACAATGATTCACTGTTGTCAATTATTCTTCTGCCCGGTTAAACATTTAAGTATTATAAACAATCTACAAACATGATCTCGATGATTATTGTCAAGTTGCAGCTAGTTTGCCAATCAGCCAGTTTTTTTTTACACATTTATTATCATTTCAATGCGTTTAAATGACTTTCTTTGAGCAACAACTCAAACCTACTGGAGGATTTATAGCTCTAAGGTGGCCCGGGAGGAGCTAGGGATCTCCCAGAGGAGCAGGAGAAAACTGCGGGAGGCCGGGGGGCTTGTTGCACAATCCTGAAATGGATGTAGAGAGACAGACTGACGGACAGATGCTCCAAAACCTTCCCTATTGACACGAAGAGGTTGTGAACCGTAAGATTTGCCAATTCAAATCAAGCTTATTTAGAAAAATAAATGTTCTAGTACACTGCTTTTCTCTGCGCAATAACCAAATAAGTGCGGTGGTTTTACTTGGGTTGTGTAATCAATACAAGCGGTCACTTTCTAATCTGTTGGTTGCTGGGCAACCTCACAGTAATGACAAGACCTGAAGTCGCTATTTTCAACCAGGAAATGTCTCCACAGAACTAACATGTTTGGTTTTTTTTTTTTGAAACACTGAAAATGTCAAATCATTTCCTGAAATGGGACGACAGCCCTGACTCACAGCGGGTCCATCGAGGGCCAAACCACAAGCAGACAACCACACAGGTCGTTAGCAGACCAATGGGAGGTTGCCAGAGCATCTAAAGTCCTTTATTTTTATATAAAACTTAAAGAGAACATACTACATCATAACCACTGTGTTCCTATCCTATGCCTAAACCTAGAGTGCAACATTAATTTAATCAGAATGACGGTAACAATAATGATACTTCAAATATAGCCTTGGACTGAGAAATGAGCAGTTCCATTAGATACGCTTCAACACACAGGCGCATGGGTGAGTATGTCCGAACCTTTGACTGGTACTGTGTGTGTGTGTGTGTGTGTGTGTGTGTGTGTGTGTGTGTGTGTGCGCGTGTGCGTGTGTGAGTGTGAGTGTGTGTACTTTCCAAATGACTTTTTTGCACCTTCAGGTGAGAAAAAAAAAGGGTCCATGAAGGTGTTAAAAGCAAGTCAACCACTGAACTAACCTATTATAAACCATCCTGCCTGTCTGGTCATGATCTCTGTGCACTTCTGGAGATGTAACAGCAATAATTAGGACCATAGTTTCTTGTTTGTTTGGTTTTAAATGCAAAAGGCTTTGGGGTGACAATGTGTTCCTAATCTTTCAAAAACAGCAAACTGCATATTTTTCTTTTAGTTTTTGTTTCATTGTTTGTAGTCGCCCTGTTTAAAACCACAAATGCAACCCTTTTTGCTTTGCTTCACACTGCTAATGCTGCGAGGAAATCCCCGCTCCCCTCATGAGACACTACTGCTGCTCTGGAGTCACTCGCCATCACCGCGCGCCTGTCTACTCAAGCCTGTCTCCTTTGGTTTGTGGGTTGTAGGCTTCTGCCTATTAGGGCCTTAAGGAGGATCATTCAGCAGTGTAAGATCCTGACAGCGGAAGCCTCGGCCCATGCTGCAAGGATAATGATAGAGGGATTTAAAAAAAATATAAAATTTAAAAAGGTGAGAAGGGGAAAACTTAAAAATAAATCAATAAATAAATTTGAAAACAGGACTGCTTTCACTTCCGGACACAGATGACAAGAAAGCACAAAAAAAAAAGTTCATTAGAACTGGAGTGTTTTTTTTATCCATGCTCCTTAATTTGCTGCTTTCACTGTCTTGCATTTTAGCTGAAGAAATCCACTCTGTGAGTCACGGACAGCTCATCAGAAATCATAGGGCGATGTGGGAGAATGAGTCACAAAATAAAAGTGAATTTGATGCTAGCGAGGAGCAGGCTGCAGTTGGCACAGCAGCTTACAATGTGAAACCTGACCACATCTGGCTACGACTGACATGACGAGGATGAGAGCAGCAGAGGCGTGAGAAACCATATACAGTCAAAAAGAAAGAGGAAGCTTGTTTGAGGGGTGACGTGGCTAAAAAAAGGAACTATTCTAAGCAAAGATACTGCTCAGAGTGATCTGCTGCCACAGCTGAATGTCGCTGCCACTGTTTTAGAGCCACACTGCACGGCATGTTCTTATCAGTCATGTACTCACCCCTGGCAGACAACTTCTTGGTATTGATTATTTTTGCAGCGTACTCCTGCCCTGTGGAAATCTTCATGCACCGCTTCACCACGGAGAATGCACCCCTACAGGACACAAAGAATTAGGGATTAGCCATGGCCTGGCAGGATGTTTTCTAATATAAAAAGACACATTAAGATTTAGCTGTGAGAGCAGAACCGTACTGAACTCGCTGGGGCTACCAACAACAAGGCTATTTTTGCTGGTAGTGCACTGTTTTAACCATATTTATTGCCATTTTAATAGTCAAAAATGTTCCCATCATTTCCCCACACTTTAAGTGGTACTTCCACTTCAAATCCTCCGATCTGCAGCTCAAGTGCAAGTTGAGCTGCAAGGTTCTGGTAATACTGAGGCAGGTCAGCGACAGTTGAACTCTTTTTTTCTTTTTCTATCCAAACCACAGGATTTGCTTCAAGTTGGTTTCTGTTCCTAAATCTAACCAGCAACTGAAAGCTCAATAAAAAGTGAGAGAAACATGCAACAAATCAGCGAGCAGTCTAAAAACACAAATATCCCATAAATAACCCCAGTCTCAAAGCTAGCAAAGCCACAAATTCTACCGCCGTCACCCGTTTAGTGTCGAGATGCTGTAGCTGTGTGTGTGGTGTCAAAAATATGTGCAACAACTGGTCTGTGGCCTTGTTTCTTTGTGCAGGTTTCAGAGCTGTAGCCCTGGGGGTACACTACAAAGTGAGATTAATCACTTTAAGTGAGCTATGGCAGAGTTTTGTGTGTAACAATAGTAGCTCTCTTTTTATCTGGTTACATCACTGTGGTAACTTGTGCTGAACACATAACCTGGCCAGAGGAAGTTATGTTCAGAGCTTCAGTTCAAAATTGGCCGGAAGGCCACGTTTTCACTGATTCTTTTATTAACCGCATGATTTCAGTGCAATACAGATTATTTGCTGCGGGAATACAGTTTATACGTGCAATTCGTCAAGCCGTGCCTTACTAAAACCACCGAATGGCACAAAATATGCATTGTCACAGGAATGTGCACACATTCATTTGGTGATGCACAAAATGCACAAATGTGGTCGTGCTTGATTCTAATCTGCTGCTATGTTACTTTTAAAGTGCAGAAATCGCCAGTTCAATCAATGAGTCCACTTTGATCTGCAGACAAACTAAAGAGATTTCCACAGCTCCTTTATTAGACTGAGGAAAAGTAAGCTTTCACCTTTAAATGTATCCAGTTTCAGAGTTTTGGGGTTTTGTAGAGCAATCACAGTGATGTTAAACTTTGTAGAATATCCGTCCGGTTGCAAAGAGAACCAAAGTTGTAATACATAAAGAACTTTGTAGCAAAGTGTAACAGAGAAAGCGTCTACTTTTTTCACATTTATGTGTGTTGAACTCCACTGTCACTCTGTTCAAACCCACTTTTTCTAACAATCAGCACTCTAAGCTACGCACAGTGTCGTCACCATCCGGCTAGGCACTGTTGATTTGATGCACGCAAATGCACACATGTTTTAGGTTACAAGACCAAGTACTGTGCCTTCACAAACCATGCCAAAAACAGCAACGCTTAGTGCAGGTCTCTAAAACAGGACCATTGTGGCCATGGAGATGATGGAGGCATCAGAAAAAAACGGCATTATGACACCCCCCAGGATGAGAAGGCGTCGCTCTAACACACATCTGACAGAATAGGTGTGCTCTCATCTCAAGCACTCCAGGTTTGTGCACAGATGCTGGAAACGCTCATGTTTTTCTTCCAAGCCAAAAAGTAACCAAATTTCTTTTTTTTCTTTTTTTTTTTTGGATCTTATTATCAAGTCTTATCTTTTCGCATGAAAATGATGATGGCTGCACTTCCCAAACAGATGTGACCCACAGCTCAGTACTGAATGCCTCCCGTGTAGACACACAATGTGACTAAAGTGGTTAAGCCAAAATGATTAAATCAGCCATTATTCCCTTCTAGTTTAAGTTGAAATAATGTGCAAAACTCAAACACAGGTGAGCTGACCCGTCAAGTACAGCCAGTCAGAGGTCATATAACCCCGTGGAGGTCTGATCAGAGGTAACCCTGGAAGCTCCCGTGGAGCCGTGCAGAAGCACCGAACAGAGACGATTTCAGCAACCCAGTGCCACATTATTTGATTCATCTCCTGTTTTCTTGCTTACACACTTATTCTGTAAAAGGCCTGAAACAGGTGCTAAGAAAAAAAAAACTCAGCATCTAATTTGTGTAACTTTACATCTTCAGATTTTGGATCAGAAATTCCAAACGTGCCACAATCCCGAAGACAGAGTGGAGCAATAATTAATGCAGTGTGTTAAATGATGCTGGCAGGAGAGCTCACAATGCTCCCCTGCCATTTTTTTCTTCCAATAACAGCTGTCTTACACGATTGTGGTTTTGGTCTGCACTGACGACTATCTTCATGATCTGACCCCAGGCCAGCATAAATTCAGGTGCATCTGTATCACAGCTGGCTGAAATTACGGGAAATACTTTGGTTTTAATTTGAATGCGCATTTTTGCACAGATGGGTGGGACTTCTGCAAACACGGATCACGTTGTTATTTACATATGACCCAGGTGACCCACCTGCAGACGGAAACCAAAACGCAGGCAACTTTCTGCATTTTTGACATTCTCACTCAGCTTGTGAGAGAAGTTGTCAGGAGCCATCTTCACAATCAGCATGCATTCCTACGCACTCCGAAGTGTAGCAGCTCTTTCAGTCGCTTCCTCTGACAAGATCAGCTGTCCCTGAAACACTGAAGGCGGTAACGAGGGGCGCAAACCCGGCTCACAAAGTCCAGAAACATTCGGCAGCATATGGGAAGTATTATACAGAAGAAAATGGAGTCAAATAAGGATCTGTAATATTTTTGTCGTCGCGATATTCGATTAGTATAAGATTTCAGGTGAAAAGAAATGTTTTTGAAAGAGGTCTGGTCCAGCCCGCACTACACCCATCAAGGTGGGCGCAGGTAGGCGCTCACGGAGATTTGCCAAATCCAAACAGCGCAAATAAAAGCAGCGGGGAATTTAAGCTAGACGTTTGCAATAAAAGGAAACACAAAATGACAACTTACTTCCCCAGCTCCTCGTACAGCTGGTACTCATCGGTAAACCTGGTGCAGGTTGTTGAAGCCATGTTCAGGTGAACGAGGGGAAAGTGAAAGCCTCAGCTGCTTCAATGCGCTCACAAATCCCTGAGTCCCAAAGGGCCACTTGTCACCTTGCGGAGAACGAAAATAAATAAGTCGGGAGTTGCTTAGAAATGAGTCCCGTAAGCAGCGAAAGCTCCGCGCCTCAGTTCCCGGTCCTGTCCGCAAACCTCGTTCAGTCCTGGACTTGACGGGGACGTCGCGACCTACTGCTGCGTTTGTCTCCGCCACTTGGATTAGTTACCGCCGTCAAGGTGAAGTCAATACGCAACAGCGCACTTCCGGTGATGAAACTACAATAAAACCAACTTTGGACAGGTATTTAAGGTAAATGTAGTTATGTTTGACATTCACAAATAATAACAAATAATTAGTTTTTTATATTTAATTGTTAGTTTTATCTCATATTTGTGTTAAGTTACAGGAACCTGGTAATATTAATGTCAAAGCGAAGCATTTCGTTTAAAATTTTGTAATTGTTTATCTACAGTTATTCAGGTGACGCATATCTAAATTGATGTTCTTGTTTTTTTTTAATTAAAACTATAAAAATATATTTTTTAACATTTTCACGATTCTCAAAGTGATAGCATATATGTATTTTAGAAAGCAACAATTTTTTATTTGCTGCTACATCAATATTTTTGGGGGTTTTTATTCGCGTGGCCCTTGGACCTCTTGTTGACCTCGTTTTGTTTTGTAGGGAAATCGTTTAACTTCCGCTTTGGTCTGCGCGCAGTTTCGTTTCAGCGCTTCCTTGTTGGAAATCCTGCACAACGGCTCCCTCTACAGGTAGCCGCTTTGCCCTGCCGAAGAGTCGCTCCTGTGGGAAACTGTGATGGTAGCGCAAAACTTAGGCGACTTACATTTTTTACCTTTGTAAATTTAAAATCTCACAACACAAAAACCATTTCAGATGGTAAATATAAGCTATGTGTTATGACTTCCTTGCTTCATTGACTAAATGGGCAAAGTTGAGTGTTACAGCTTAATTAATTCAGCCTTATTTCCACTAAAAAGATCCCCTGCAGTTTGCTGTGAAGGCAGGGTTTTACTTTACATAAACAGAAGAAATTTAAGAGCGGGGGGGGGGGCATTTACACACAAAATTAAAAGAAAGACAAGAAAACTGAATAAAAACCATGCAATACAATAAAAAATGTGACACAATAAGATTCAAACTATATGATAAACATTTGAAAAGAAAAGAACAACCAAAGACCTCAGAACAAATAAATGTCTTCATAATTGTATTAACATTTTAATTAGGGTCAAATGTTTGCTCTGTGAGAGGATGATAGTAATGTTCCCAGGTGCCACTCTGTAATCCCATCACTCTTTC
Source organism: Bujurquina vittata (assembly GCA_015106715.1). Taxonomy (NCBI): domain Eukaryota; kingdom Metazoa; phylum Chordata; class Actinopteri; order Cichliformes; family Cichlidae; genus Bujurquina; species Bujurquina vittata. The sequence continues at coordinate 24,168 of VUQK01010675.1, read as the reverse complement.
TCAAGTGAAGAGTCTTACAGCAACGTTCTGCACCAGACGCAGATGAACAGCTCTTTCCAACTCTACCTGAGCGCTCCATACAACACGTCTCATTCGCCCATTCATACGAACACATCAGAGGGCAGCTTGGGATTCAGTATCTTGCCCAAGGACACTTTGGCATGCAAACTGGAGCAGCCACCAACCTTCCGATTAGTAGGTAACCTGCTCTACGTCCTGAGCTGCAGCCCCTACCTTCAGTTCCAAGTATAGTTAGTAACAGTAATCCAATCTTTAGGGCATCAGTGTGGTGGTAACAATCTTCATTATAACCATGGGCAGTCAAGGATTTTGCCTCCCAGAGGCAACTGATGAGGCAATTAATAGGGGCAGAGGTAATCACATTCAAAAACTGCTATATTTTGTGTGTTGATAGCTTCATCTGTTAAGTATGAAGCAAACGGTTAATGGTCTGAGCCCTGGCAAACTGACTGATAGGGTACTTTAAAAGAATGAATCAACTGCAAAATCTCAAAGAACTGAAGCGGCTCCATTTGCAGTCTAGTCCAAAGACAGAAGCAGGTTGCTGGAAAGGCCTCAAGACTGATTTAAATGTTTCTGGTCTGAATACACACAGCTGTGTGTTCACCACACAGACTTTCTCCAGAATGTGTGTGTCGTGTACCAGCTGCACAGCAGGCAGAGTCGGACCCAAATGCAAGACTTAACTTGATATAGGGATATATACAGTCCCCTCGTGTTCCTGTGATAATAATAATGCAACAACCTATGGCCAAGAACAGAAGCTGGATAACTAAAAGAGAACACAAATGCTAACCCCAGAGCGAAGCCTCAACATGATGTGAGGAACAAAGGACTAGCACAGAGGACTGCAGCTAACGCGACACAAAAGGGATAAGAGACCAACCGTGCAAACATAGAGAGGCAGGAGGCACACAATAGAACCCAAACCGATCAACAGAACCACACAAGAACCCAAAACCAAGCAACAAACCAGGAAACACTGTAATAACACTTAAAACTCAAACCCCTGACAGGAATCTGAGCTTGGAGACATTTATGTAAGTCTGACTTGATGAGGTTAGGCTTTTAAAGTTTGTGTTCCATGTATAAAACAGGAAAAACACACTAGCTTCAGTTATTTTCTTTCTAGGAGCTACTGAGTAGTTTGGGTAGGGGTCACAGTCATCACGATCAATAAGTCACGACTTTTGAAGACTGCCATTCAATACTCGTCTCAGGAACAAGCTGGTCAAAGATGCTTTTGTAAGAACTTCCCCACTGTTCCAACCTGGAGCCATATAAGCCCCATGGGGCCCTAAAGGTCAGAGTGTCCTTAGCTTTCTGCTTTTCAGAGACTGATCTTGTTTCATGTTCAAAAATCACTGAGTTCAGTTAACTGGCAAATACATGCAAAATGTCTCCGGTCCGGGCGTCCTACAGTATGTTCAGATTATGTCACGGTCCTGTGTGGAGGCCCAGGATTCTCAGTTTATTGCTGTGCCTTTATGAAGCATCTTTTCTTATGCTGACGTTCTCCTTACATTTTGTGTTTAGGGTTTAGCCTTGAGTTCTGTTAGTAGCATCTTTAGTGTTGGCCTCTTCATACTGTTTTCTGGAGCCTTGGTTATTCCCCTTTTGTAGCGTGTGTTTCGGTATACAGTAGTCTTGTGTTGTGGTATCCCATGAGTCCCTGTGTTAGCCCGCCTCTCCTGTCTGGTTGTCTGGTCTTCGGCTTTGTGTGGTGTGTAACGACCCCCTGTGAGCAGCACTCGGTGACGGTGGGAAGGAAAAACTCCCTTTTAACAGGAAGAAACCTGCAGCAGAAGCAGGCTCGGG
>VUQK01010675.1:8800-19111 GCA_015106715.1 Bujurquina vittata | reverse complement strand
GAAAGGAGGAGGAGAAAAAAGAAGAAAAGAAAAGAGGGGAGAGAAAAAGAGAAAAAAAAAAAAAAAAAAAAAAAAAGGGGGGGGGGGGGGGGGGGGGGGGGGGGGTTAACTGGAAACAAATAATTGGATGCCAGCTGGCCGCACATCACAATGACATCTTCATGTCCACCCCAACAGAAGGAAGAGGGAGCCCCATGGCCAAAGAGTCCCTGAGAGCCAGTGGCAACAGCCCACTGCACCAGAGATCAGCCATCCCAGTGCAAGCTGAGAACGGGGCCCCGGGGCCGCGAGTGCCCAAGAACAGCCTTGCACCCAACAGGCCTGAGCCAACCAGACCACAGCCCCCAAGGGAGCAGGTCAATAACCATGCTAAATCATTCTGCTGCACGTCCTGGAACCACAAAGTGCTCAAGCCCCAGGGAAGGAGTAGCAACCATGTTCTGCACACACACAGCTACATACTGGCTACATGTACATAAATACATACGCAGGCCATTATCTCTCACCCCCCACCCCCACACTTGTCAATGCTAGGTGCATGTGTGGGTGTATGAGGTGCAAAGGATGACTGTATGAAAAGCTGGAGTGTAATAACAGTTTTGAGAGCGCTTCATAATAGGTGAGATATCACCAGTGACTTCAAAATGTCGAATTGCTCTGACATTTTTAAATCATGTTTCCATCTATATCATTTAGATTTTTCTACTTTAACAACTACCTGAAGTATTTTTAAAAACTTTTTAAGGTACCTTGGCAACATCATTTATGTCATTTGTTGCATGTCCTGTGTCCTTGTGTAACATTATCTACCATTATACATTTTTTTAGAAATGGCTTTCAGTATAGAGACCTTACAGTAGTGTACATATCATTTTTAATGGAATCCAAAAAAGCACAAAAAACAACAGTATGTTCAGAAGTACGAGTGACACTTTGGTGACATAACGTTCCCCCACTTTAGCCCTTCCCAGTTCATAGGTGGGCTCATATTACTCAATGTCATTATATCCACTGTGGAATTAGAGTATTTGAAGTAACATACAGTGGTACATTTTTCCTCACTTATTCTTGGCGTGAGCTGCAGACAGCATGTGGACTTTTTGTAAAGAGTAAATCCAACGGTCCCATCTGGATGTGGGTGAGGGATGGAGAAAAGGTCACTGTCAAAATCCAGAAAGCAGAAGTAGTGGGGGCTTTTCTTGCTGCAGTAAAACTCTTCTTGCACAGTGGAGTCAAGTACCGCAGTCTGATATATATGAGCAAATAACCACAGTAATACTGTTTTTTCATATGCGTCCACACGTGCCATCTGTCTATTAAATGAACATGCATGTTTCAAGATATGATAACATACAAAGTGTGAATGCAAATCTATATAAAAAAAACCCCTCAGTTATGTTCATTAGAAATTAAGGAACCTAACTGATCTGGAAGGGATGAAGCTGCTCACACTTCAGATTATGAAGTACAGATTTCAGGAAGGCTTTCCACAAGGTCTAGAAGTGTGTTTGTGGGACTTTTTGCATTGTGAGCTCAAATACCGATGCTGGACAAGAAGGCCTGGCTCACAGTCTCTGCTCTAGTTCATCCCAAAGGTGTTTTATCAGATTGAGGCCAGTCAAGTCTATCATCTAATCTGAAGTAAAAGGACAAGCACAGTTCACTCAGCACTTCAGTGGCAATTATAATCAGTTTTATTAGCAAGTGTGACAACAGCAAGGCTGCACACACACACACACACACACACACACACACAGGTAATCCCACAGGAGCTTAGCTTGGTCATTCTCAACCACCCTTGGGAGCGTATCCCGTTGACCTTGGGATTTCCAAGCTACGCAGATGTTCCTGTATACTATGCCAGCCACTTGGTTCTGGTGTTCCACGGATGCAGCCTGCTGATATGCACTGGAGCGTCTCAGGGACATCTCTGCAGAGCTTGCACCTGGTGTGGTAGACCCCAGTTTCCGGTGGTACATGCCACGCAGGGGTCTGCCCTCCCATGATGGTTCCTGTTCTTGCTCCTCTTCTTCCTCAAGTTTCGGCTGCCTGAGGTATTCAGTTGTGGCCATCTTCCTGATGTACCCATGGGTCTTTGTTGTTTCAGTCAGCATAGCGGTTCTAATGGCATCCCCCTGGCTCCCACTTGTGGTATGTAGCGGCCTTCACTGAGGTTACATGTGCGGTAGCATTCAAACACTTCTCTATTTTAATCTTGTTTCTGCGACAACATCTAATGGCATCAGCTTAGCATTAATGCTGCATTATTCACACAAAGTAAAAGGCTGAAACTGAAAGTCTGGCCCTTCAGTACGGTTCTGTCCTCTCAGCAGGTGGTGCCTGAGCTCACGTTTCTGCCCCATGCCAATTCTAATAAACGTTAATTACACAAGAATGTTATTGTCTGATTTGAATAATGAGGACAAGATGAGCTAAGCATTCCATCAGCAGACAATTAGTGGATGAAGCACTTTCCTGTCTGCACTCCAGGGAGATTAGCATCTGGTCCCTCATTGTCACCGATTTGTCTATAACTTGTAATTTTCCTATTTTCCATGAACATGGAAGTCATGCTAAGTTTGCTTCCTCCACGTCCACTGTAGAAGTCCAGGAAACGAGAAGTCACTAAGATGACCTTCCTGCAGCTTTAAACAAAAGAAAAGCAAACTGTCTTTTAACATAAATGATTTTAAACAAACTAAAATTGGACCGTGTTTGTAGTGCTGGTTCCTTTTGTAACATTTTTGTTGGAATTGTCTCTCAAATAATATGGCTTATTGAGTGAAACAGATGTTTGCGCTTCAGTTTTGGTGAGATAAATTCTACTATCTAATTGCAGACTCCTTACACAGCATCTCAAATGGCTTAAATTGAGTTAAACTAATATTATCACTAGTGTAGAAGCCTTTTGTTAACAACTAGAACTACACTGTACTCCTGGTGTTTCTCTGACAGTGATATACTGATGTGTTCATTTCTTTCATGTAGCACATAAAGTGTGCAATGTGGAAAAAGTCAGTTTCTAAAGCTGGATTTGGAAGTTTATCAGCACGCGTTAGCTAGAGTATGGAACAAAGCATCCTCTATAGCTGACTGTTTGAGAGAGTATGGATGAATATTGTCTTGACAGAAGAGTTTGGTTTAAAGAGAATGTTGGTATGCAAGATGCAAGCCTTACCCGCAACACTGCTGGTGCACCAACAAACCCCCACAGGCCCGGACTTGAGCAAAGCCTTCAGAAGATAAACAGAGGAAGAAGTTAATATAAAGGATTACAAGAATAATGACAGGGATAAAAAGGAACCAGGAAGAAGGGATGAATATAGCTAAACGTTCAACATGATTAATGAAATAAAGCAGAGGAATTATAAAGATATTAAGGGAGTGGTCTTGGGGTAGACCAAAGTAAGGCCATATGTCATAAACTGAATCAGAGTATTGGACGACCAAGAGAGGTTTCAGTTGTGCATGGGTAAAATTGCTCATTGCAGGAAATCCCCATGCTTAGAGAGAGACTACCAGCCAAGAGAGACTGTTCATCAAGTTAACTCACTGTTTCTCGTCCTCTCCCACACTCAAAATCCTTCTCATGCACTTGTATAAATGCCAAAAATGCTCCAGCTCTGGTTATTTCAGTGGTGCTTTATGTGGACTCTCGCGCTTCTTACAGGAAAACGATCAGATTGATCAGTCTGGTACATTTTTACTGACTTTATGCACCACTTAGTAAGGACTTCCTATGACATCACGTAAAGACAGCAGCTTGTTCATCTGCTTGTACAAGCACTTGGAAAGAAAAATCTGACCTACCTTCTATGAATGGAATGGCACACTTTGCCAAGTCGCTGGAGCGCACATCAGTGCTGTGAGTAATGCTGAGTGTTGAATAAGTGTTAAATGTAGTTTTGGCATTTTGGATTGTGTTCACAAGATAGTTCATAAGTTCTGTAGTCATCCTAATTCTCTTGGACAACAGCTGCTTGGTATTTGTCTTGTTTTTCATTACTTGTCTTTGGGAACTTAAGCCTGGCTGAGTCATGGGGTTTTGCATGTAGCTCTTGGCAGCCAAGTGGTCCGCTAGTTCCAGCTGGCTACGCATAATTTGGCTAATTTGCACCTTGATCATGCGAGGATCTAAACTAAATGTCTCACATGGTGCCATGACTGAAAGAAAACTATCACAATCAGGTGAAATGGCCCGCCACACTTCAGCCTGATCAAAGCCTTCTGGTTTTGCCATCCATCAGGTTTATTTTCTCCTATCATTCCCAGTGAGCACTAATGGCTATTCTTAATGGGAGATGGCAGGATGAGGGGCCTTGATGTATTGCCTTATAGCTCGGTTACAGCTCTTTTTCCCATAAGAGGAATGCTAATGCCCATAACTGAAAGCGAATGTGAATTTGCAGAGAATCCAGAGTTTAAGTGTTCCCATGGCCCACAGCAGGGGGAATTTAGTATAGTGCAACAAAATGAGAATGCGATCTTCTACGCTCTCAGCTGTAGCTCGTAACACTCAAGATGGCATCCCGTCTTTTATGGCCAGAGTTAAATCCGAGCTTAGCCAGGTGAATTCTGTTCCCATGGGTACAATCTTGCCGTAGACATAAATGAATGTGAGAAAGCTAAGCTGAGGAAAAACAGTATCATCAACTGAAATTGACCTCACCTGCTTCACATTTACAGAGGTTAGGAATCAAAAGAACTATGGCCATATCAGCATAAGCTGCTGCTGTGAAAGTCGAGTCAGACTCTGAGATCATAAGTTGGCACTAAGCACAGTGCAGAGACGAGGGATTCTCTGGGAAGGGGGAATAGGGAAGCCCCTATTTTGATCCCTCTGATTGTACCAGATCCACGCAGCTGGTTAACAGAAGATATTCTAGGAACCAATGTCCTTAGAGGTCATTTATTGTCATCAAAATAGCTAATTGGCTCATAAAATATGACAAACCGTAGAGCAGCAAAACTCATGACCAGCTCAAGTCAATCACAAGTACTGCTTCTGTTTCAACACATGCATGAAAAAATATTGCTTCAAATATAGTGAGTTATGTTCACATCATACAAATAGTTCTTCATCTTTGTTGCCCAATCACAACTTCTGGTACAGTACACAGTTTTTAAGGACTGCAAGAAGGTAATTAGGTCATCAACAGTGACTTCCATAAATAAATGCACTCAGAGGCTGCCTGTCACTTTCTCAATATGAAAAACATCTTAGAAACCTTCTGAGTAACTAGAGTACTTGCTGTCATCAGAATAAAGGAAATCTGGATGCATTCAAATGAAAAAGCAGACAGAAAATGTTTGTGTCTACGGCTTTTATTTTGTTCATTTGTCTCACATTCAGTTTGGTTTGTGCCCAATCATCTACGTAAAAAGGAAACACCTATTAGTTCACACCGACTACGCTTATAAAACCCAACACACATCAACTTGCGCATCACATAAATCACACATCTGTTTCCACGGTCCTGCTGATTGCTGCTGCAATCAACAACATAAGAGAACTTGATTTTATTGCATTTGTCTGTCACCAAACTTTATGGCAACTGTCTAGGAAAGCTGTCTCTGTGTGAGACATCAGTCTCAAAGAACAATCTGACAACAGTTCAAGCATGCAACCGAATCTAGACAAATAAACGTTCTTTAAATGCCCGCGTCGTTACCGTGAGGTCTTAGTTGTGTCTGGGCATGGCAGTAGTGTCTAAACAACTCTCGAACAAGCCATCTGCATTTTTTTCGTACAGTATATTATGGAGTCAAGTTAAAACTACCTGGAGTTAGAATGGCTAAAATCAAAGCATAAATGTCCTGAAACAGGAGGCATCGATCCCTGAGTAAATGTAACGGAAGTCATTCACAAATGTGGCATCCTACTATTCTACCTTCCTTCTCGACTTTCTGTTCTTTGATTTCTTTTTCCATCTTTTTTTACCCAAATGATTGGTGAACAAGTTATTATATATCTCATCCTCTTCGTGCTGCTCCCTCTCGTCTTTGTACCACGGCCCCCACACCCCTCCATTGTACTGAGGATTGGAACGCAGGTCTTTAGCTGGGTAGCATACCGGCACAGCGGTCTTGTAGTACTGCGCTAGCCGCATTAGCATCTTCTTTACTATATGCGGGTAGCGCTGAGACAAATCCACTCTCTCGTAGGGATCAGCTGTGATGTTGAACAGCCAGACGGATTTACCCCGGTCCCAGCGGACACGTTCATTGTGCAAGCGGGTGGTTAGCCGCTGGTTCAAAAAGGTCTGTGGGGGCACCCAGTCACTGTAGCCGGGCACACCCGTTAGTAGCTTCCAGTGGCCCACCCGGAGAGCAGCCTGAATGGCTGTATTCCATAGGCCGTACCCGGCCTTCCATGAACCGTTCTTGGCTTTGATGTAAATTGGGTCAATATTATGGAGAATGTCATGACGAGGCGATCGCCGGCCTTCACTGATACTTTCCCAAACATCATACCCATCAAGGTTGAGGTCTTCATCTAAAGTTCCCTCACCCAGGGTCACCAGTGTAGGGAACCAGTCAGTAATGTGGATCAAAGATCGACATTTTGTACCTTTGTTCAGTAACAGGGGACTGTGAACAAAGCCCACTGCCCTGATGCCCCCTTCCCAGTAGGTGGCCTTACTCCCCCTCAACGGCCAGTTGCTTCCACCTGCTAAAGGCTGCCCTCCGTTGTCAGAGGAGTACACTATAACTGTGTTGTCATAATAGCCATAGTGTTTTAGCGCTAATGTGAGGTTGTGAATGGCTTCGTCCAGGCAGGAAACCATGGCAGCATATTTACGACGGTGCAGATTTGGAATGCTCTTGTAGCGCTCGAGGTAGCGAGCAGGAACTTGCAGTGGGGAGTGAACCGCCTGGTAAGCCAAGTAAAGAAACAAAGGTTGTTTATGAGGGTCGTGATTGGCTAAAATACTGATAGCCTTTCGCGTAAACATCACAGTAGAGTACAGCCCGCGGTCCTGTTCCCAAGCTGCTTCTTCCCCTTCATACAGATCATAGCCGCACATACCGGGCCCTTCACATTTGTAGTGACTGTAGTAGTCCCCACTTCCCAGCAGGGAGCCAAAGAACGTGTCAAAGCCACGCTGGGTAGGAAGGCAGTCACGTTTGTAAAAACCCAAGTGCCACTTCCCCACCATGTGGGTGGAGTAGCCTGCTTGCTTCAGCTTCTGGGGCAGGGTGACATTTTTCAGGGGTAGGCAGTTGGGCTGGGTAGCTCGGATGACGGAATGCTGAAGGCCTGTGTGGATCTGATACCTAAAGGAAAAAAAGAAAGCGATATACTGTCATATATCAACCACAGCAGCCCCACACACCCCAACAGGTCGACTTGTCAGAGAGAATGTTTGTACTGGAAATTACACAGAGATAAGTTACCATCCAAAGCAAACAGAACAGAGTTTATTGGGCTGCAAGTGTTCAGCTGTTGAGCACTGCAGTGAAAAGAGGTGGATGGGTAATGGAGTGTGTGAGCACAAAAGACTCCAACCAGACAGGAAACTGTGACCTGGAGTAACGAGTGCCCTGGAAGCCAGTCTGGCAGCAGTATACACTGCACTACTGATAAATAAGGTATTGAAGAAATATAAACTCTTATTTGTGGTGGGTATGGGAATTTTTAAAAAAAGAAAGTGATTTATTTTAGTTTTAATGCTTTTTGCAAAAAACGATCTTATTGCATTGGGTCTATGGTCATTTTATACAATCGTTACAATGAGTTGTGACCAAAAACACACATTTTCCACCCAGCGGACTTCCAAGACTCTCCCAGTCCCATGCCACCACACAATCAGTTACTCAACAATTGAAACATCACCAGAGGCTTGACAGACCATAAAAGCCTTTTGATAAGCCTAAAAAAAATAAGTGAAAACAAAACTGTTATTGTGACATATCCTGTAAAATATCACATCTGAGCTAGACCAGTCTTCTAAGTCACCTCAAATGAAAGGAGTTTGCTCGATTAACTAATGTCTCTTGAACCAAATCACTTAGCAGATACTTAGAAAGGCGGGGTATCAAATCCAAGCTCTTTTTTGTCTACTTGACGATCTGTCATATTGTAGTTGAAAGTATACTGTACTGAAAGCAGAAACTGGAGGCAGATTATCGGAGTTGCTTCAGGAAATGTTCACTTAGATCAGAATTTAGTTTGTGAACCATCCCCTTGGTTTCCTGCACCTCAGACCTGACCGGGAGACCCTGTTTTGGGAAATGTGCTTTTTGCTTTGTTTCTACTAGTTGGAGGATACAGAATCGATTCCTCATGGCTGCCTCTTCAATGTGAGGGCAGTTAATAAGCACCGACGGAAAGAGATGGTCCTAAAATATAAGCAAATGGAAGGACTATTGCTCTCTAACAAAGTTAAAATTCTAAACCTCATCTAATGATGGCAAAGCTGTCATGATGATTACGCTGCGTTTGCTCGTGGGTACGACGGCAAACTGAACGTGAGCTCTACTACATTTAATGCAAATAGTGCTAGTGCAAGTGTTATACTGTTTGCCCAGGTAGTGCTTAGGCAAGCAGAAGCCACAGTTTGTCAACGGATAGTAGACACCAAGTTTACTGTAAAAGAATTGCTGCGCCTTCATTCCAGTGCCGTCGATGTGGTCCAGTACTGACCACTCAGGTGACAATAGCTTATGTCACGTAGTTTGACTAAATTAATACTTACAGTGGGACCAGCAATGATGTATTAAGGTTGATTTGATTTTCTGCTACAGGAAGATCCCTAAACTTGTGCTTGTAATCAAGAGTAGCCTTAATGTGTTAAAAGTAGCCACAACAACTGGTATTTCTTTATTCTATACTAAAAGACAGATAATAAAGCAACAGAGACATTGTAAGAGAGACACATGGCAATTAATAAAGTACTAAATCAAAATCTATGTAAGAATTCCACAGCAGCAAATACGGTGGCAGAAGTCTCTCGGTTTTTATTTATATTGTGTTCATTTCATCATCCAAATGCATCGGTTTCATGCGTCACTTTTCTATGTTGCCAGCATGTAACTTAATGGTTGAGCGCAGTTACAAATGACGTTTGTGACTCTCGCATAGAATTTTGAGTTAACGTTTTATTATTCTCTGCTCTTTTTGGATGTAGTTCAAGTGGGTGTCCTGAAGTTGTTTGGAATTTTTTGAATCCATGTTGTGAAGTGCATCCAAAATGTGGGATCCATTAAGTCTGCTGATCTAATCAGTTTTTCAAAGGACATCTAGTCCTAGTCTTCTTACTCTTAGTTTTAGCACAATGAGTTAAAGGCAGTGAGCTGTGAAACTGGTTAATTAGTGTTTGGACCTTGAAAGATCTGAGAAAACTTTTGTCATTATTTCGGACAGTTTCTGAGGAGCACATTAGCTGGGACTTATCAGTTTGGACTTACTTTCAGTATACCTCCCCATGGCTGCTTTGATTGAAAGCACTGGAAGACAAGAACTTCACACAGCCAGTTCCCTCACTGCAGTCTTCTGCTTTCTGACCCTCCCTCACTCCATCCTGAGGTTAGTGGAGTGCAGTTAAGCGATCATCAGAGGGAAAATGAAAATAAATCTTTACAGTTTTGCGGAATTGTACTTTATTGCAAGTAGATCCCAAAAAGCATGCCCTAAAAAAGGATTCATCCTACGCGGGCAGAAGAGGCAAAAAAAAAAGGAAAACAGGAAGAAAAAAGATCAGCAGGATAAAAGTATCAGCATCAAACATGCCTTCATTTCAGTCCCTGTATGGTGAGCTTAGGTTATGTTGTATGGAAACCATAGGCATAATGGTTGGTAACCATTACGCCTGGGTCTCTGAGCGGTGTATAAGTGGCCGGAAGGTGCAGGAAAACAATGCTCTCGTCCACCAGTAAAAACTCCAATGTACAGGATACACGGACACTCTACACTGCCCGCTGCCTCTCACCGAGGCCAACTGCTCAACACACACTGCACTGGACACCTATGGGACCTCCGATGGTGTGCCTGCAGGAGGGTGGGCCCATGTCTCCTCCTTGGGCTGCACATAGCAAAGTCCCATTAGCTAAGGCCCGGCCACCAGGTGTTCTCCCTCAAGCACCGTCCCCAGGACTGGCTCCAGGATGGGGCCTTGGTAATTCTATCCCAAGCAGGGTAAACCGTTCCCTTGGTCTTTCTGTCCCTGGAATCCCTGGGACACACACACCCCTCCACCACAGTGAAGTAGATAAAGTAGATACATTTGTTAAAGAGTAAATTCCCAGTGGGGGGCACAGGAAGCATTGTTGGCCTGTCATTAGGCATTGTGATGTGAATGCAGTCAAATA
>VUQK01010671.1:14297-26540 GCA_015106715.1 Bujurquina vittata | reverse complement strand
AAGCCAGCAGAGCCCACGGCCTGAGAACCCCTCAACCTGAGAACCCCCACAGCCTGAGAACCCCACGGCCTGAGAACCCCTCAACCTGAGAACCCCATGGCCTGAGAACCCCCTCAACCTGAGAACCCCACGGCCTGAGAAACCCCTCAACCTGAGAACCCCCTCAACCTGAGAACCCCAACCCCCCGAGAACCCCCCCCCCCCAACAAACCCCACCCCCCCCCCCCCCCCCCGCCCCGAGACCCCCCCCCGCCTGGGACCCCCACGCCCTGAGACCCCCCACAGCCTGAGAACCCCAACCACCTGAGAACCACACGGCCTGAGAACCCCTCAACCTGAGAACCCCCACAGCCTGAGAACCCCACGGCCTGCTCCACCCACGCTGACCATTCTGCTGGGGTGTTTAACCCCAAACACTGTACATCAGCTCTTCCCTTCACCTGTCCCACGTGGTGATGTCACCCTTAAAACCTTTTTTAAAAACCTTTCCCGTTCATGTTTATCTTCATCCCTCTCGGTCATCTTCTTCAGCTCTTGGATTCGTCTCTTTCAAAATCTTGCTCCATCTTGTTGGTCCAAAAATCGAGTCCCCGTCCTCGAGCCTGTCTGTGGTACAGCTCTCCCCCTCCAGGGTTAAATCTGCAGCCTTTATCTGGGACTCGGCTCCATGATGCTGCTTCCCATCGGAGCCTCTCTGTGCTTCAGTTTGCGTCCGAGTAAACAACAGCTGAGAGTTTCAGTCCTTTTAAATGGTGAGAGCAGGTCTGCTGCTCAGTTTTGGATAAATAATATTATTACTCAAAGTTGGCTAGAGAAGAAATTGTGCTGACCAAGAAGCAGATTTTGCCCTCAGATTGGGACGCTTGGAGAGTGTAAAACAGTTTAAAGGGGTTTTCGTGTTGTTGTTACCGCTGTTTGGTGGCTGATTAGAGGAGAGCAGCATAATCTGGTTTATCTCCTGATGGTTTCCTCTGTTATCCTGATTTATAGATAAAAAGTTGCATATTAATTGTTTCTCTAAGAGTTGAAGCATTGTTTACTATTGCTTGTCTTCTGCACATGCTCAGTACAGCTGCAGCGCGAGCAGGTGGAAACCCGAGGCTCTGCCACAGAGCGCATGACATGAAGACAGCTGTTGGCGACAAGTGGCCTCTTCATTGATAGTTTGGTTTTTTTATTTTTGTATCCTTCCCTTTTGGATAAAACACCAGAAAATCCAAACCGGAGAGCTTTTACTGGAGGCTAAAGTGGCGCCAGCTTCACTGCAGCTTCCCTGTAGCCACTGTGAAAAAGCTCCTCAAAATAACATTGTCCAAAGACTAAAGAAAATGTAGATTAGTCGACTAAAACTACTCAGATGACTAAAGCTAAATCAAAATTTGCTGTCAAAACTACAGCTGCTGCTTCAAGGAGAGATGCTCTTCTGCAGACCTCTGAGTTACTGTCAGCTTTCTGAAATACTCCGACCAGCCCGGCTGCTAGATTTAAAGTCATTGGAAAGCTGAGTTGGTCCCATGTGACTGATTAACTATTTGGCAACAAGGCGTAGGAGAGGTGTACCTAACAAAGTGGCATTTGAGTGCAGATCGGTCCATTAGACTGTATTTGAATGTGCATTTAAAAATAAACAAAGAAAACTAGTGTTTGGATTTCAGTGTGAAGAAGCAAAGAACTTTGAAGCAGAAGCACTTTTAAAGGCATTTATTGATGAAATACACACGTAGGTTTGACAAAAGCTTCTGTAGTTTTGTATGAAAGAAAGTCCAGCCCCAAAACTCCTTGAATTCAACGACAGTGGAAACCAACGGGGTACGTGTGCAATAAATAACAATAATACAAAAGGAGGCGAGGAAAAGGACACGTGAAGGCGCGCCTGCGTCAACCTGAAAGCAAACGGTGGAAAAGAGACGAGACTAAAGAGAACTCCAGTCGTTTGTATTGTGGCTGCATTAGTGTATGTTCTGAGACTCTCTGGTCACCCTCAGGACCAGAAGGCATTTAGTGACCTGAGGACCTGACTGGAAAAAGGAAAATCCTTTGAAAAAAGGCCTGAAACCTGCAACCATGTGGGAACTGGATATTGCACGTTTTCCTCGCCAAATTCACACCTTTGTTTGTATTCTTTTAAATCTGACCTAATATAGACGGTCGATACGTTTCTGATGACATCAACACACTTGAATTAATACCAAAAAAATTCAATAGCAAAGTCAGATTTAAGCCATTTTCTGCATGAGCCTGGTTGGTTTCACAAAGAAGAGGAAAAAATGAGCAACAGTGAATAAATCCCAGAAACTACGGCAGAGGTCACTTTTTCAGCATAAATAAATATTACACAAAACTGGACAGATTTGTTGGGAACGACCGGTTTCAGTGCAGCACTTGGACACACAGGAAGCCGTTTGCAGCCGTCGTCCCGATCCGCAGGGATCGAGCTCCCGAAGCGGCAAAACGATCCATAATTTGGGCGGAAATCTGCTCTTCAGGCTGCAGCACCTGGAGCTGCACACTCTGCAGAGCCTTTAAGAGCCGCGGGCACGGAGCCACGCCGGCCAATCAAAATCAGTTCACGTGGCCGTGAGTGAGGTCTCCGTCTGTCACAGCCGGCCTGTGAGATTACCGAGCTTTAAAGAGAACTCCAACGAGGGAGAAAGGGAGCTGAGTAACAAAGAAAGCCAGCAGACTCCCAGAGTGGACGCTTATTACAGTGGAGTAAACACAGGAGAGCCATTTGAAGTTGCCAGAAATAATTCTGCTGCCAACAGGCCTGAAATGAAAGCTGAAATGAATGCGACTGCAGCTGAAGAGAAAGTTTCCCAGCTCAGAAAAGTGTTCAAAGCAGCCTGAATAAACTGTCTGCTCATCTTCCCGGCGAGCCGGTGGAGCAAACTCACTCCGACCTGATGGTCCACGTGAAGCTGCTAAACTTCTGCCAAGTTTCAGCAGGATCCCAGCAGGAGCTCAAGGTCGGTCTGACATCACGGCCAGAGACCTTTAGAGCAGATACCCACGCCATCTGCTGCCAGGCACAGTCGGGCCTCCTGTGAGGCCGCCTGTCGACCACAGCGGCACTCCGATAAAAAGGTGAACATCGATCCGTCCTGGTCCACGGGGAGGGGGACGATGCAGCCAGCGGCATCTACACACCACTGGCAACAAGGTCGAATCTCCCAAGAGAAATCTGGAGATGAAAACACAAGCAGCATGAAATTCATGGATGTTGTGGTCTTTCAGAGCCAATTATCGGCCAGAAATTGGGAGCGAGACTCAATCCAGCCCAGAGGCGCAAACATCTCACCGGCGAAGTCTGTAATAAGTGTGAGTTTCTCTTTGAGGCACAAAATTGCAGCTAGCGCAGCCAATTTCTCACCACTTTGCTTTTGTTTTTCACAGCATCAGCCCCGTCACAGTCTACGACTGATTTCAAATTCCAAAGTGAGCCCAGGCAAGTAGGGAAACCCACTCCTCAAGAAAAAGCACCGTCTTCATCTGCTCAGCAAGACAGCTGACGGGACCCCCGCGGACACGGGCAGGTACGGGGGGAGCGGCAAACGGCGGCGGGAGAGCGAGAGCTTCGCGGCACAGTTCCTGTCCGTCTCTGAAGTTTGAAGCGAGGACTTGTTAGCACCATAGAGAGCACCGGCAGCAGAGACACGGCCCGACCGACCGTCCCTGCGGCGAAGACCCCGCCCTGTCCGCCGGGTCGGTAGAACAAGATGAGATAAAAGCACCGGGGGAAGAAAAATGATTCTTCTTTGTCTAAACTGGGTTAAAGGTTAAAAACTGGCATTAAATGTTGTTAGCCACGCTTCACTAAACCCCCTGTAACTTGTTCTATTTGAGCTCCTTAAAATTTCCTTCTTAAAATCTTTTTGCACCAGAAATCTACCAACAGCTTTTCCAGCCGTCGCAACAAACCCAGAAGGGGTCACCAAAGGTCAACGGCTCGAGGCATTAGAGATGCTTCAGGATGAAAACGTTTGCCAAAAGATGACCAAAGTAAAAAGACGGTTGTCGATGTGGAGCGAACACGAGAAACAAAGAGCAGCGTTGTGCATTATTCATTGTCTGTGCTCAGACGTACAGTAGCACCTTGTTGATGTCTTACAGCTGAAGTAAAGAGATTTAATCAGTGACGCCCGAACACGATGAGCCGAAGACCCAACGGCGATCCGGGCTTGCAAACCGGATCACCTAAACCCGGACCTGGGTGTCCGACAGCTCTAGGATACGTACTCAACAACTCGTCCGATTACCGTGAAATAATCAGCATGAGCCTTTAAAACAGCAAGTCTGCACTTACAAATATCACACTGCAGGGGTCAGTACAAACACGGCACTCTTCCACTGTTTTTGGTTTTTAATCACTCTGAAAACAGCAGATGCAAATTTAATGTTGCACGAGTCCAGCCGCCACATTCAAAGAGATTATAGAAATTTGAAAAAGAAGGCGGAAATGAAAAACCCGGAGCCGGCCGATGCCATCGCGAACTGGACCGACAATTTCACCACCGTTTAGCATAAAAACCAAAAACAATGAAGGCCTTACAAAAGGGAGCTGGATGAAGGTCCTGGAAACAAAGGTTAGCACACGAATGAAGCATGCAGGAGTTTTGGTAGCGCTGGTTTCGTACAGACCTGTAGGCTAGAATGCATTTAACACACACGTCATAGGTCCTAACGTGGCAGAGTCCCTACGCATCGCCTCGTCGGCCCATTTCAGATCATCTTCTTCCAGACTTTGGAGCTCTAAAGATGCATAGGAACCCCGCGCATGAACGTACAGACAAAAAGCTTGCTGTGGGGCGATACAACGCAAAATGGAAATTGCCATTTAATTACCGATAAGAGACGTCGGTGAGGTAACACTACTTGAGGTCTGGCACGCTGCTCAGGGATCCAGTTGTGGTCAGTTGGGTTGGGGGGTTTTCAGGGTTAAGACATTTTTGCCGGTTTTTGACAGAACATCAGTTTGCTGCGTCACAAAGTTAAGAACAGCACAATCCTCCTCGAGATCAGAAACACACATTTATAAGCACCAAATGACCAAACAGTAGTCATTTCATTATCAAAATGTTCAAAAAAACCTCAGCCGCCTCGCTGAGAAACCTGAATTTGCAAGATATTTCTTTCAAAAAGACTCAGAAAATTGTCGTTAAGTCAACAATATTGAACACTGGCTACTCTGCAAAAAACAAATCCAAGTTTCATACACATTTTTTTGTGATTACAAACCTAAAAATATTCACTTAACTTTCAGAAATGCTGTTATATTGATTCTTTTTAAACACTTTGCTCTCCAGCTGGCAGTGAGAACTAACCCAGAAATGCAAAACAGTCATATCAGTAACCCGCGCTCGTCTTTGCAGAACCGGCCCATCTGTGCCGTCCGACTCCAGCTTCACTCCCGGCGTCCACGACCAGGAAAAACAGACCGTCCTTGAAGCTGCTGAGACCAAGCAGCTGTGCGTTTCCCTGCAGCTTGGCTAGCTGTGCAGTAAAAATGGAGCTGGAGGAAACGTGCCGGTGTAACGTGCACGGCAGCTCAGCGTTCACCTGCCGGTGCCGCCGCTCAAAGCCCGCAGAGACACAAGGACGGAGATTAAGGACTGAACGGTGGCTACCGGAAACTAAAAAAAGAGAAAAAATGTGTTTCGTGTAACGTTCCCGTTAATTGTGAATAAAGCTGAAAATAATTTTTTCAAAAAAACGTGTTCCACTGAAGGCAGGTGAGATGAGGAGGATGAGGTCGGGGTGAAGCTTTCTCCTTCTCGGCCCCTAAAAGTTCATCAGAGCACACGTTTAGACCCCACATACACATACATGGCAGAGGATTCGATATAGCTGTTTTGTGTCTTTCTCAGACAACATAAAGATGTATTTTTATATAATTTGATACTGATAGTGAGTCTGTCTTTAAAAATCCTAATTTATCACCTCTGGACACTTATTGCCCAACATATAGATAGCACTTCTGGGATCCACTCTTTTTTAACAGTCTAAAGTCTCTCTTCAATCTCTCTGTAATGACATTTTATGTACAATATTGGTATATAGAACATAAATAACTACACAAAAGAAAATTAGCCTATTCACAATTGACAGTTGAGAACCCAATACCAAAATAAACAAAGCCAACAAAATGGAAAACAAAAATCAAACTTGATAAACAGCTTTAAATGGATGCCTGTTTATATAAATTTTCCATATACTTTCTGTGCTCCCAAGACGCCTCGAGTGTGGTGTGAAAGGAACAAAACACCTTTTTGTATTAAAAAAAAAAATCCCGTTCTCCGCTCAGTCATCGCCTCAGGAGGATGACCCCCGCGTGGAGATGGAAAAGACGCTCACGTGATTCCCGACATCTCGTTTGCGTGTAAACAGAGCACCAGTAGTGTCTTGGTTCCGTGTGTCTCTTCTGTACAAAAGTATAAATATATGCTTTATCTCCATATTTTTTTTCGTTCACATATGTAGGATGTAGCAGACAAAAAGAAAGAAAAAGGTTGTTTTAGTTTGTAAAAACACGCGCCAGTGCTGCAGTGTCTGTGCTGGAGAGGCGGCCACGTCCCACTTTCCGTCCCCGTCAGATGGAGATTTGCTGGCTTGTGTTGACTTTTACCGTCGGGTGTTTTGCTTGGTGTTGGTTGATCGTCTTTGCATAAATTAAAAAGGTTTCGGCACAGTCCGCGGCCACTGGGCCAGAAAGAAAAATTAAAACCTCCGCTGTGTCCGTCGCAGCTACAGCAGATCCATCTTGGGTCTGTAATGGAGCAGGAGGGGGGATTTCTACGAGGAACAAGCAGAAACACAGCGTCATAAATCATTCATAATTAGCTTATTAACTACACTAAACTGCAGTTTAGGTTCGTCTAAGAGGAATAGTGCCAAATAGATTCGTGACATTAGCATGTTGGGCTGCAGATGACTGTCTTTGAATGTGGGGACGTTGACTTCAGGACACAATTTGTCCTCATTTTCAAGAAGTAAAGTCAAAATCTAACCACTGATCACAGGTCAGCTAAAGTGTGAACTGGAAACAGTCTGCAGCACGCTCTACGCTCAGCTGATCGGGATGGTGTCAGTTTGCTCTTTAGCCTCTTTATGCATGTTGACATTGATGTGTATTTCTGACCATTTTGCAGGTTTTTTCTTTCATTTTCAGATTTAAAATATTACAAAATTCTGTCAAAGTTTTCAACTAACGCACAAAACTAAAACATTAGCTAGTTATCCATAAAACAAAAGTGTGGACTTCTCTGCATATGTCTGCTTTTGGACCCATTAACAGGCTCAGGTCAACTCAGCTGGATACAAAAATCCATTTCCTGCAGCACTTGAACCGCGTTTAATAATGAAATCATATCAGGCTGAAGCTTCAGCCAAGCCAGGTTGCATCACTTAGGTCTTACCTTAAATCTCCATCTTGTAACAACAACAAATTTCAAAGTGTGGTCCTTCCCCAAGATTTCCTCGTTGCATAAAATGTCCAGCTGAGAAAAGAAAGAGAGAAGCAACTTATTGCACATGTGAGGGGTTAACATGACTTTAATATGGCAGAGGTCTCTGCTGCGTCTGTTTAGTGTGGGGAGGAAGCCGCCCTCTCTCCCTGTTCAACATCAGTGTTTAATGGAGATGCAGCTGGATGGGTGGGGGGTCATTTTGACATGGAGTGGCCCCCGGCTCCCGCGCACACAATCCAAATGTTCAATACCAAACACGGAGCCGGCTCGCTAAATGTACCGCTCCCCCGTGAAGGCGGCATTGATATTCTGCTGAGCAGCTCCTCGCATCTGCATCTGCCAATCAATACTGAGAGGCACAGAGGGAGGGACACTGCCACAGCGCCCCCTGCTGGCTCTCACTGAGAGGACACTTTGAGGCTGAGAGCGGTGGAAACTGTCCAGGTCTGTGATTGGAGAGAATTCAATCTAAATGAAAATGATTCAGGAAAGTCGTACAGCTTTGAGATGCTCGTTATCCTTAAAGCACCGAAGAAACTGTTAGTTCTGTGAAGAGAAACATCCAGCAGTACTTTCCAATGCATGGCATCAATAAAACACTGTAGACAAATCTTACCAACCCACGCCTTTTTGGACATCACCTGACCACAGTGCACGAGCTCCCAAATATCACGTGAAGTCCGACCACGATCTGACACACCAAAGGCCAACTACAGTGCATCTACAGTTACTCTGAGGCTTTAAACTAAATGAATCATTTCCACTGATGCTGGGAAACGTGCCCATTCATTTGCTACTTAAAAAGGTTGAACTACAGTGGTTCCTCATTATCAGGCTGCTCTAAAAGCTCCTTGAAAAGCCTTCTGAGGCGTCCCTGAAATGCCACAGAGAGCACAAACAGGGACGAGAGAGAGCGTCATATTCCTCCCATATCGGCTTCTATTCATCACCTCCCCATTAAACCCCGAGTCGAACTCAAAATCCTTCTAATCAGGCCCCATCATATCTTCAACACCCCCAGAGCACTCTCAATGTCACACTGCAAGCTTACTTGTGTTTCCTGGAGTTCTTTAAGGAATAACAGGAAGCAGAGCCCTCAGCCATCAGGCCCCTCTCCTGTGGAACCGGCTTCCCTGATCCACCCTTTAGTTGTGCTGCTAGAGCCTCGAGGTGCTGGGGGACTTCCACGAGGCCCTGAGTATTTCTTCTCCTCTTTTTACTCCCCATGCACTTTTACGCCACTAATGCATATCATTATGTTTTGCCTACTCTCTTCTTTGTCTCATCATGCTCCTGTCCCCCCCCCAATCCCCCAGCAGGTCAGGTTAGACGGCTGCCCCACTGTTACTTCTCTTCCTGTTTAAAGGGAGTTCTTCCTCTCCACAGTTGCCAAGTGCTTACTCATATGGGATTGTCTGATTAATGGGTTTTTTGCATTTTTCTATTATAATATTTACAAGCACCTTGAGGGGACTGCTGCTGTGACCTGCTGTTATATAAATAACCCTGAGCTCAAAGACAGGGCTGATCTTAGAGTATGTAAAAATGTCACTCTGCTACATTCACAATAGCATTCTTCATCATTTTAAATGCATATCCAAACCATCTTTTAAACGCTAATAAACACATCTTCATTCATGTGGAGAGTTTACAATCGCTTAAAAACTCTTTCCAGAAAGGGGTCCTAAATTTTCCTCAATTTTGGGCATTCCTTCTGTCCTTATTTTATCCGAAGGAACCACTTCCTGCAGAGACCCTCAGATGGGTGACGTGGCCACGACGACGGGTTTACAAACATGATCAATGAGTAACTGGTTCACTGTTGCCTGACAAAGCGCCGCGCTGACGGCAGAAATCGTTTCAAACAACATCTCTTGATAGTCAGTAGATGGAACAACAATGGCTGGCTGGGAGAGCATCCGCCTCGCCAAAGCTGCGTTATGGAGGCCGACGATATGATGGAGCCTACCCACTCATCTCTGTGACAGCCAGTGAAAAAAATAAGACAGAAAACAGAAAAATAGACGACAAGGAGGCGACTGATGATTATTCACAGCAATCTAAAAATCCATCTGTCAAATTATCGCCCACTCCCCACCCCACAACCCCCCACCGCTCATAACAGGGCGGTAAAGATAATTAATAGAAAAATGAGATCACATATGGGCTTGTTTCCTGCTAAATATAACAAGCACAAAAGGCATTGTATGAGTCAGTGCAGAAGAATTATAATAAAGTGACCTTTTATGCAATTTCTTGCAATTAACTTTGGGATGCACGGGGCCCACACGGGCCAGCTGGTGCTCCGACAACTTAAAACAAACGCCAAGAAGTAAGAGATTTGTTCCAATTTGCTACAAATCCATTTTTGGAAAAAGAAACAATGTTTCTGTAAGAACAAGAATTAAGATGAATGGAGGCAGTAATCCACAATCTCAATTTTTAAATCACAAACTAGTGTAGAATTCATCAAAGCTTTTTGGAGTCCGCAAGTATCACGGTGCCAGGGTTTTGTGGTGTTTGTGATTCTCAGGAGAGAAAATATTCTTAATATGATTGGGCACAGAAGCCCCGCCCACTTGCTGTTTAAACTTCCTGTTTGCAAGGGGCAACCAATCACAATCCAGTTTGGTTTAAAGTCAGAGGATGACCTTAAGGGATTTACTGAGGCTCAGTATGAGATAAATGGGGATTAGCATGAGTCAGAGTTCAAAATAAGTTTCATTAGTTCGATTTAACTGATCCACTGAAATATGCCTTCTGGTTCTTTTCCTTTTGTAAATAAGGCCAATGAATAGCTTCAACTATGCAGGTTAAATCTAGCTTTGAGCCATAAAAGGATCCAAGTGGTGCAGACTCAACATGGATGTGACCAGCACAGAGTTTCCTTTACAGCCTTCATTTTAGGCTAAAACTACATTTAGCTTGTGACAGCCTCGTTTCCCTGCCAGTGTTTCCCAGGCTGGCGGCACGTACCTCGTTAAATGATGTCAGGTTAAGCTTTTTGGCGATGAACTTCTTGAGGTGAAGGACCGTGGCTTGTGCTGAACAGCGGATCCACTTGCGCTTCAGACCGCGAAGCTTGCTGCTGTTGCACTCCAAGCAGATGCTGACCTGTTGGGAGACACGGAAACGGCGATGAGGATTTAAATAGGGCGGTTACAGGTTCAGGTCTATCATCACTATTTGTGACACGTTCAAGGGCTGCACAATGTGGAGACTTTTCAAATATATGTAAGAATGTTGTGCAAAAGTTTTTAGCCAGTATGAACGTTTGAATTCTTTCCATAACCGCACCATGAGGGATATCCAAGTTCCTTTTCAAGAACAGCTACATTTAGTCAGAGTAGCAGAGGTAGCATCAGCCATTCAGTGCTGTGTGTCACACCATCAGCATCCTGGCTTCTTGGTTGATGCAGTCTTTATGAGAACCCCGGAGGTTTTTCCAGCTGGCCATGAACGTTTCTCCATAACCCCGCAGAAAATGATCAAACAGTCAAAACAGACGCTAAACGGCCTAGTACGAAGCTGGTACTTAGTTTGGTTAGACTGTGCTCATGAGAGTATGAAGCAGGTAACTGCCCAGTGAAATCAAAGAGAGACTGCCAACAGTGGTCTAACATGACTCATCCCAGCGTCTCGTGTTCTCAAAGCAATAATTTAAACTGCTTGCAGTCTCCGTCCACATTGAAAGGAGACAGTTGAGTTGGTTCAGGCATCTGATGAGGATGGGCGCCTCTTGGATGGAGGTGAGCTGAACTGTTGTGTCCTACTACAAGAAGGCCCCAGGATACGCCGGAGAGATTATATCCAACGGCTGTCCTGGGAATATCTAACGGTGTGTCCCTGGAAAAGATGCAGGAGGTGGCTGCCCCCCCGGAAGAAAATGGATGGAAGGATGGACAGACAGACAACTATCTGTGCTGATGGCTTAAAGTGGAGCAACCTGAAGATTTGAAACTTCAGGTGCATTTACAGCCTGTTTCACCCGCTTCCTCGAGCTGATTTCTCCCCCGCCCCCTCCCCCCCAAGGTAACATGGTAGGTGGTTTTTGGCACAGGATGCTTGCAGGAGTCAGAATGCATTACTGCCACTGGGCTCCCACATATCAGGAGTCAAAGACGAAGGCAGCAGCGTTTCTTCATTTGTGGGTGTTCTCTCCTTTTATCGTTCTCTTTTGAGACAGGAAGAGCTAACATCACCCTGGTTTCTGTTTAAACTTGGAAATCATCTCTGCTCTCAAATAAACACTGGCAGCGCTTCAGCGCACAGCCTGCCCTTCAATGAGCAAAAACCAGATTCATAATATATGAGCCTCCCTCACTGCCAGTGGTGCTGGCAGTGAGGGAGGCTCATAATGTGAAATAAAACCCTTAGCAGTGATCTGGACTCCACAGCAGCTTGATAGTAGGCTGCAGGGCGCTTTCATTACATTAAAATAGATCATTGACGTGCCCGCGGAGCCGAGGACTCCTGCTTCAGCTAAACACACAGATGTGATGATGAAACAGAGAGGCAGGATATCACACCGGGCTTTGGAGTCACGAAGAGAAAGCGTTACAGCACGTTACCGAGTCCGGGCGGTTACAGCGCGCTGACGCAACATCTCTGCACGCGCCGTCTTCTGTGTGGAGGAAAAGTCTGACTGCGTGGGTTTGGAATTTGGATCTCTGATAAATTACGGTTGGAGACTTTAATAAATAATTCAGAGCAAAGCTGCTCTCTCAAATGTCTCCAAGAGTCGACTCTTTAAACCCAAAATAGCTGGAGTTTATTAAAT
>VUQK01010668.1:0-10792 GCA_015106715.1 Bujurquina vittata | reverse complement strand
AGTAAAGACTATTGTGATGAACTATGAATAATTGATTTACGTTCTGTGATAAATGATGGAAGTTACCCAGGAGTATTAAATAAAGATGGTTATATTTATTTCAGTTTTGAGTGTTTAATATCTAGGTGTTTTATGAGAATGTAGATCTTTCAGATCAATTTGAGAAGTGATTTTGATCATGTTTCACATTTTATTGTGTCATGTAAAGTGCGGCACCGGTCTTGGTCTTGTCCCGGTCTCGGCCTCCCTTGGTCTCGGTCTTGACTCGGTCTCGGACCCTAAAAGTCTTGGTCTTGTCTCGGTCTCGGGTTAGGTGGTCTTGACTACAACACTGGTTCAAATTTTTTGCAGACAAATTGAATTACAAATGAAAACACCATCGTAATTCTTTTGTGCAACCAACTAAAACCTTGTAACTCATTCTCCAATTTTTGTCTTTTTTTCCCTTGTTTTGCAACAGCTCCATCTCATTGATCTCATTCCTGCTGGTTTTGTGAAGTCAAGTGGAAATCTTTAGGTCTTGTTCATTCCATAGATGCCTTTTGTATGCATACCCATATTTTTAGTATCAGTGGATAACAGGGGAAGATTAATCTCTTGTGACAAGTAAGGAACAACTTGTTGTGGCTAGCTTGCCTTTTAAGCAATCAATTCAGCATCAATTCTCTAAGGAAATAGCTGCTGGTAATGTTTGGCAAAGCACTTCAAAAATCATCGGAGTTCAGGCACTTGTCTTAAAAGTGAAACCTCACTCCGCAGCACCACGTCCACATAACCCTCATTTACAGGGGAGATGGAATGACTTCCCTTGTGTGTTTGGGAGCTGGCCTACTTTCTGTTGTTGCATTGTCTGTGCTTCTGGGTTAGTTCCTTGGTAAAGACCCATAGGCTCTGTTTTCAGCTTGGTACAAAATGTTTTAGGCCTAAATGCTGGTGAAAACCTCTTCTTTATTTAGGATTGTTTAGCGTTATATTTTGATTTGCAGAGTTTTATTCTAGATATAAATCCTTTGTACTGGGAGGATTGAGTGTATTCTCTCTGCGGATGAATGCTGCCATTAAGCAGCCTTCTGGGCTTCAGCTGGAACTAGGCTGAAAGACGGGCTTGTGATGGTTACATAAGTCCGCCTTTGTTGTGTCATTGTGCCGCTGTGATGAGCCAGGCCCTGGCCAACAAAGGAAATGGCCTCATTAACCAGCAGCAAACAAGCATTTTAACACATCTCACTAATGTTTAGCAGGCACACATGAACCCATTTAATGGACTGGCCTAACAATAAGCATGTGAATATAGATGGAATTATTAAACTTATTGCACACATGGTTTTTGCCTGCATGTGCCACAGCAAATTTGGCACTTGGGTAGCTGCCAGCTTTGCACATGTCTCTAAGGAAAAAAGAACTACATTAATATTGCATTCATACAATTGCTATTGGAGGTTGGCTGTAGCTCAGGTGGTAGAGCTGTTCCACCTGTCCATGTGTCATATATCCTTGGGCAAGATACTCAACCCTGAGTTGCTGCCACTGCATCCACTGCTGTGTGTGTGTGTTTGTGTGTGAGAATGTTAGATAAAAGCACTGTGTGTGTGACTGGGTGAATGAAACTTGTAGTAGAAAGCACTTTGAGTACTCAGATTGAGTAGAAGGGTGCTATATAAGCACCGGCCCATTTAACATTCCATTTACTGTTTTGAATGTTAAGCATACATTTCAAAGGGACCTGCTTGCTTATTTTCGGCTTTATATTTCTGGACTCCGATAGTTTAGCTTATTCATTATTACATTTCATAGTAATCGCTTACTCACTAAAAGCCAACTTTCGTTTATTGGCTGCCCCTTATAAAGAGATGTGTACACCATGTGGACGAGGCTGCTCTCCTCATAGTCATAGCTGTGTGCCTGACCTGACCATGGTAAGGATGCTTGGCCTTGGTGATGTCATACAGAGCCAAGAGTGGAAAAGAACTGTCTGAGCCTCTGGTGGACCTCATTGTTTGAAAATTTGCCCATAATTAATATGAGTATCCATGAAAAAGCATAATGGGTCCACTTTAAAGAGTTTTTACCAACTGAAAAAAATGGAAATGAAAATGCTTAAGTTTGACAATCAATGCTACAGATGTTAAACCGTTATACCAGATGTGCATGTTGACCCTTCAGGTTAAAGATTAAGAAGCTTTGTGTGACCCTATCTGACCAATTGGAACAGTTTTGTGTAGAAGCATCTTTAAAACGCATGTTCTTGTCACTGTTTTGTCATCCAGATGTTGATTTGCTGCCATATCAGGATGTAGCGGTCATTAAGCATCAGCCAATAGTACAGCAAAAATACATTTCCTTCCAACATGACCTTTTTTGTATGCCAGCATAACAGAGCTGAACAGAAAAAAAGATGTGAAGATGTTACTGTGCTTGTATACTTTATTAAAAAACACTCTAAGGGGCTTATTGATAGAAACAAACCGAAAACAAACAATTTTAAATAACATACTCAGACCTCTGGATTTGTCCCTCTCTGTCTCTGCACAGTGGAAGGTGAAGGTCAAGGTCGCATTCTCCAACGGTTTCCTGAGAAAGACTGGGAGGACAGCCCGTTCCCACAGGGCGTAGAGCTGGTAAGTCCATACTTACAGTCATGTATGTGTGTACCTCAGGGCCAGAACAACACAATTAGATCTGTCGAAGTTAGGGATTCAGTTCCTCTGGCAGCGTGACAGGCACTCTGTCCCCAACAGCTGCCACTACTACAGGATTTCCCTGACAAAATAATTGCTCCAATCCGTTTATGTTGTTATGACTAAAAGTGTTCTGGGTAACTGAGATTGTCTAAACCTTTTTGATTGAAGCTTTTATGTGTACGCCGTAGTTGTTCTCATGTTTGTTAGCCAGATTATTTATTGATAAGAAAACACATTTTTCTGCACGCATGAGTGAGGGAAAATTTGAATGTAGGAACTATCATAGCACAGTTTGGCCCAGAAGCCAGATGAGAAACTGAGTTCCCCACTGTCACCTGGGGCTCGTTTCCACACCCATAATTACACAGTTAAGGCAGTACCCCAACTCCCTATTAGAATGTTTTCCTACAAGGGTCCAAACAGGCGCTGCATGTTCACAAACTGCAAAGGACTGACCAGTCAGATGCATTGCAGTGCTGTTGGTGCTGATATTGAACCTGTCCACTAGGTCAGCCAAAGGACTCATCAACATTAAATACACAGACATCGTAATAATTTGTACATAGAGAAATTAACGTAATTAACATTTGGAAATATGCTTATCCTGACATCAGACCCTGCTATTGATGAGTGTCTGATTGATCTAGGTCAATTGTCTGGCCTGCTAAGTCAGTGTGGTTACTGAGGT
Source organism: Bujurquina vittata (assembly GCA_015106715.1). Classification (NCBI taxonomy): domain Eukaryota; kingdom Metazoa; phylum Chordata; class Actinopteri; order Cichliformes; family Cichlidae; genus Bujurquina; species Bujurquina vittata. The sequence continues at coordinate 7,423 of VUQK01010668.1, read as the reverse complement.
CAGGGGGTTAAAAGCATATCTGCTCTGTGATTCAGATGTGAAATCGATGACAGCAAAAAAAATTAAAATAATCTGAACAAAAAATGCTGCAAATATTGATTCTGTTTGGTTCATTTCCCTCGGTCAACCATCCAGCAGCAGTAATGGCTCCACTAACATTTCTTGTTTTGCAAGTCAATATTTAAAAGTTACATACAATAATCAGCTGTATTGTGATCAGAAATGGATATGCTGTCATATCTGTAGCAATCACTCATGCTGAGCCGTAGTGGATTTGTATAATTTTAAAACAGATAGAAAGTTTTCACAGCCTGTTTTGTAGGGTAACGCTAGCCCAGCCCTGCATGAATTAGCCTGAGGTGGTGTTACAACATGTGACCCACTGTTGTCTGATATGTCACCCAGATTGGTATTTATACTAATCTTTATCTCTCCTTTATTCACTCTGTCTTCACCTTTCACCTCAACCTAAACCCTGCACCCCCATTGCCACTACCTTCCCATCTTTACTCCCCTCTTGCTCATGTTCAGTTCTGTCAGCCCAGTGGTTGGCAGCTGGTTCCTGATCAGCAGCCTCCCTCCTTCTTCGTAGCGGTTTTAACCGACATCAACTCGGACCGTCACTATTGTGCCTGCTTCACCTTCTGGGAGGGCCTGGACAACCCACAGGTGAGAAAGTCATCAGCTGTTCAGTGACAAAGGCGTTGTTACTAGTTGCAGTTAATGCACCAACATGGACTTCAAGACCACTTCTGGTCTGTGTGGCTGGCTGTGTCAGGATTTGTGAAAACTGAAGGAGACATTGAACTTCATATAAATTAAAAAACAAACAGAATTTGTTAGAACAAATGTCCGAAAGGCAGCCGCACTCAGGAATTCATCTCGGTGTCCATTGTGGGGGTTTTGCCACCTTTTTATTTCAAGTTTTTACTATAAATAGGTTCTGCATTTCAAAATTTTTATCACAGTCTGGTTTGGCAGTAATGTTTGCTCCTGCTCCGTGTTCACCTGCAGAAGGCTGAGGCCAGTGAGGTGGATGAAGCAGATGAGCTCTCTGTCGTCCAGACGTCTAAGATCTTTGCCCCCAAGAGCTTGGTGCTGGTATCCCAACTGGATTACACCGAGGTATTCAGGGTAAGACACAGCTTTTCCAGATGTGACATTAATATGTGTTTGGCTTTATAGGAGGATGTGATATTAGGATAAAACACTGGACATACAAGTTTTACAAGATAAACAGCATTGGTTTAATATAAATGTTATAAAATGAATTTTATAATTTTATAAAAGAGTGAATGTTTGCAATAAACATTTACTCAACAGAAGTAGAATTGATTGCTTTCTATGGTAAATGGATTATGGACTAAATGGACTAGTTCTTATATAGTGTATTATGTGTGCAGCATTTCCCACAGTTTTGGATTCTCTGTTTGGTAAGAGTGACGGTGCACATGGATGTGGGCCCACCCGAGTTTATACACATGCATGTATGTGGGACAGGGTAGTAGCCATATACGGTTCCCTAAATACATTATTAAATAATTCTGTGGGTCATTCCAGCTCAGATCATCAAATTTTTAGAACGTGTGACCATCTCTGATTTGTTTAAATGTTTTATGCAAAACAGAGGTGCAGAGTTTGGACTCAAATAATGATCGCTGACTGACATATATACATAATGATTTTAGTTTCCGTCCACCCACTTTCGGGCCTTTTTTCACACATTGAAATCTGAGGCAGTGTTTGAACACTTAATATCTCAAAAACTAAAAAAGATAAAAGCCTGAAATTTTCACTGGTCTTTCTTACCATGAAGTTGAATCAGGATCTGTAATTTGGGACAGATGCATGAAAAAAATGTGTATTGGCTAGTTAAAATATTTTTTAAAAATTCAAGCAGTCCTATAAAGTCCCACATTTGAGCACACACTAATAAAAACTTCAGATTGCAAGAGACAGTGACAATTTCTGAATGGTATTGAGCTGTTTTTCACAATAATGCAAAGTCTGATAATTCGGGTTAATTTTAAAGTATACTAGGAGACATTGTAAACTCAACAATATTTCATTTTCACATATAAAATATTCTTGCAGCATTCATTCTGGCGGTCGGTTTGCTGGACAAGTTGCCAGTCTAATGGCCTGACACATAGAGACAATTATTCTAAGTCCATGCATGTCTTTGGACTGTGGGAGGAAGCTTGAGTACCCAAAGAGAACCCACACAAACATGGGGAGAACATGCACACTCCATACAGAGAAGCCTCAGACTGAACCTTCTTGCTGTAAGACAACAGTGCCAACCGCCTGACCACTGTGGCACCCAAAATAAATCATAAAATGAGTCTCCAACCTTATATTTAGTCTGAGGGTGAAACACTGTTGTGGCCTTGTGGTATTCTTTTGTTGACCCCTGACCTCTGTGTTTCTTGGTGGAACAGAACTGCCTGGGCCTGATCTACACCGTCCATGTAGATGGTCTGTCTGTGCCCCTGGAAACAGTAATCGGACATCTCCTCACTTGTGTCATCCCCATCGCTGGAGGTTCCCAGGTATAACCCCTGACCTTTCCTTTGTTTCTCACACTGACACCTGGACACTGCAACACAACCTGCCAAAGGTTAGGATTTGCGTTCAGGTGTCATGTAGACACATGCTGTTGCTGTAATAGAGCCTGACTCATATGGATACTTAAATATCAGATATTGTTCTTTTCGTTTGTGTTTTTTTTCCATTCAGACTCACAAAACAAGACTCACAATACAACTGATTATTGTATGTAGCTTTTAAGAGGTTTTCTTAACATGTTTGTGTGTAGTTATTTGTGAGTGCTTAGTAAGATGATGACAGTGGAGTTTAAAAAATAATCTTTTTATTGTCATGGATTATTTGTTTATACTTTGCTCAGATCAGCTGCTCGCTGAAGGGTGTTTCTCCTGTAACGACTTCACTCTTTAGATTTTCATCTGTTGGCTGTTGGAATGCTGGTCGGGCTCTATTTTCTAACATGTATTAATGTTAGTTTTGATTTTGACATGACAGCCCGTGCTTTGCTCAGCAGTGTGTTTAGAAGCAGAGCTTTGCACAGCACTGCATTTGTGTTAGCTCAGTACAGCAACAAAAAAGTTTGAATGTTGTATGACCTGGTTGTACGTTTCTTTGTGTTTGAATACTTAATGGGTTTCAGTGTGCAGTCACGAGATCTGGTTTTACTGCAGAGCTCTGTACCTGAGGACTGGTGTCATGGACAGTCAGATCTCAAATAATCAAAAATGGTTCAGACATTTGTAAACCTTTTTTACGAGACTTTCAGTAAGACAGGTTTAGTAAAAATTAATATCCAGTCCTGCTTATGACATACAGACCACATCTCATTTGAAAACCAGTAATGCACATGAAGGAAAAAAACAATTCTGCTGTTTATATGTAAATAAATAGCACAAACAAGTTTTCTCTAACCTTACATTGTCATATCATGGGCACACACAGACCACAACATTTTAAAATCACCACAGATCAGTCAGCAATTGCAAAAAAATGCAGCAGCTTCAGATGTTTCTTTTGCACATATGCATACGCTTGTGCACATAAAAATGTTATTTTTGATCTCTTATTTGAAATAACTTGTCATCACATTTTACTTTTTATTTTCCCCCATCATTTCTGTTTCCCCATCACTCGTGTTTTCAATTTTGTTTTTTGTGTATTTTAAGGACGTTTTTTTAATTTCACCACCAGAAAAATGTCTTCATTCTGTTTAATAATCTTTTTTTTAAGCAGGTCATGGTGTGTTCACAGTAGGAAGTGTTTATTATCGCACACCAGCTGACCCCTCCTGCTGTGGTTTCAAGATGTTGTAAGCCGTGTGTGTGTGTAATTTGTGTGCACCCTACTGTACACTGGTTCCTCTGTGTTACAGACAGATGAGTCCCCCGTTTGTAGTTTAGACAGAGTTCCTCAGGTCCTGGCCTGTGACTGGCTGCTGGCCTGTCTCCAGGTAACTTTTCTGTTCTGTAAGCTTCACCAATCAACAACCAGCTCGATGTTATTGATTATGTTCATCAAACAGGCTGTTTGTTTCTGTTTTCTTTATAAGAATGTGTTCTTTCTTGCAGTCTTCTCGAATCATTTGTGATTGATAGCGCTTTAGCCGTTTTTGGCCTGGTTTTATGTTTATTTTGTGATCAAACTGTTTCCATGGGATTGTTATTTTTCTTCTCTTGTGTTAACCATCAGCTTGATTTGCTGCAGCAATTAATAAGCATTTAAAAACACTGATTATTTTCCATTTTTTTCCTCACTCCGTAACATGCACACAAGCGCCTTCACACAATCAAGTTGCTGTGCAGCTCATGGTTCAGTTGCCTGGTGAGCATATGGGATGGCAGATGGCTTCCTGTTGGGCAGCGCAGCATCTGAATGAGAGAATCAGATTTAATCAGTATTAACACACATACAGACCCAAACAGTGAAGCTAACGCACTTCTCCACTCACACAAACACTCATCGGCGCACGTGCCAGCGCTCAGTCCTTCATCATGTGTGAGACAAATCGGTTTGTACTGCAAGCACACACGGTTCTGAATGTCTAGAGGAGTGTTCGGTACTTGAAAAAAGTAACACTTATACACATTCCTGTACCCGTTTAATTACACAGGACTTCTGTCATGCTCAGTAAAGGCCTGCCATTACCACCAAAGGTGAGAAGTAACAAAGAGCACGAAAGTTAGTTTTACTGGAGTAGCCTCCATCAAAGCAGCAAACCCATAGAATTTATCCATCATTCATAGCGCTGTAAAGTGGGCCGAACTGAGTGCAGATGTCTGTAAGTTGTGGTCGTGGTACTTGAGCATCTAGCTAGCGTGCACAAAGTGCACACAAACTGCTTGTGTGCACTTTGTGACACAGTGTGTCTGCTAGCTAAAGGTCACATTTCCCAGAATGGGAGAGAAGTTCACTCAGAGATGGAGAAAGATGGTAAAAAATAGGAAGCAGTGACATCTGATAAACTACAAATTTAAAGAGTACATCTAATGTCCTCATTTTTTAAAAACCAAAGAAAATCTACCGGAGCTCACAATAGAAATTATTGTGAGTCTTTTCCCCACGCTGAGCCACTACAACTAAGCTTAGAGATCCCCCCACCTGCCAAATCCCACTTTAACCCCTGACTGAACTAATATTTGGTTGTGTGTGGAGGCAGAGCCACCCTCCACCGTGTAGGTAACAGATTCAATATGAGTACATTCATTGGAAGAATGTTTGCATTCTCAGTTTACAACGTTTTATTATATTAATATAGCAGGTTCAGTTAGCTTTACACAGAAGTAGCTGGTAGAAACATCTGTCAGTGAGCTACTTTTACTTTCTTACTTTGTACATTTCAGAGCCTGTACTTTTTTACTTTTACGTGAGTAAAGAAGTTGAATCGGTACTTTAAATTTTAGCAGAGTACTTCTACTTAAGCATAGAATGTCTGTACTTTTGGCACCTCTGCAGATGACATACCATCTGCAGAAACATGACACTGAAGTGCTCTATTACAGATACGCCATTGGGACAGCACTGAGAATTTTGCGATCATCCACTTTGCTTGTCTTGTGTGGTCTTCCAGGCTTTTTGATGTTGCTCAGCTGGGCCAGTGCATTCTTTCCTTTTACAAATGTACCAGATTGTTGATTTGGCCACTCCTAAAGTTTTTACTATTGTTTTAGTGTTTTTTCTGCCTAATGGTCTTCCTCACTTGGATTGACATCTTTTTGGACCTCATATTGAGAGTCCCAATGAACAGATTGAGATCCACACTTGGAGTCAAGTCGGGCTCTTTTATCGGCTTAATTTGTCCTGGAATAATAAGGGAGCAGGTGTCATGTGGGCCATCAAATGGCTCAGTCAATTGTCTGAAAATGAGATGCTGTGTATAAAAATGGCTGGAATTGCTAAACAGTTGATGCAAAACTTTTGTTAAACCTCTTGAGTTAAAGCTTGAAGCCCACACATCAGTCACATGTTGATTTGCTGATTGAATAATCCACAGTGGTGGTGTACAGAGGCGAAATTGTCCAAAGTGCAAAAGTAATTGTTCAGATATTTGAAGGCCTAACTGTATGTTAGGGGTGGGCGATCTTTCAGTGGAAATTTTAAGTAAAAGTTTAACATCTTAACATTTTAGTTTAAAGATAACTAAAGTAACTTAACCTTGTGACTCCTCAGGAGCTTGCACAATATAGATTGCTCCAGCAAAGCTCAGTTGACATTTATTTAAATTTGTGTCATGCATCAGTATTAATGGTATCTCCTCCTTTATAGCCTGGATGTACTCCACAGTGTGTTTTTGCCTCAAGTGGTGAAACGAGTTGTTTCTGCCTTCAGCAGGATTAATTTCAGGACTGTGCTTTGTTGAAGGAGCTCCCTTTAAAGGTACTACATCATCACCGGAGGCCCACATACGGCTCTCGCTCTCAGACGTGCCTGGGCTTGCCTCATTGTTGTGGCTCTGGGAGATGTAAACACATGGCGTTGCTATCGCAGCAATATCATGACATGGGACTTCTGCATCCTGTAAATATTTATACCAGTATTATCACAAACTATATGATATGGCACAGCCCTGAGTACAGAGATCGCTGCAACGTTTTCTGCTTTCTATTCAGGATTTAAGATCACGTTTTACAAAAATAAGCAGTTACGGATTCAGCTGATGCACAGCTCAGACTGTCGTGAACCCAATGACAGCACAATTAAGTATTGTGTGTACATCGTCATTAAATATATTTAAACATGATGTATCAATGTCATGTAAGTATTGCACATATAATCATGTAATAAATAGTTGTTCTTTTTGTATAGTGTTATTGGTTATTGATTGGTTATGTTATAGCTCTGCGTACTTTTATTTTCAGTTTAAGCAACTTGGCAGATTTCTATCAGTTTTTTCCACATTTATTAAGACATCACAATAATGCCATGACAGCTCTAAGCAAACTCTGGCTGATCCAGTCTAGCACCAACTCTTCTTCTAGTTGTGACCCAATATGACCCCCCCCCTTTTTTTCCCTTACATTCTCAGTGATTGAACCTGCAGTCATGACATTTTTGTGAAAAGGGCATTTCAGTGAATGAGCGTGGGGAGGAGAACACACACATGTATGACTCAGACTGCCTAACCTGTGGATGTTGCAACATGTTCATCTTTAGTAATAGCTTGCACAGCCCTAAGACTGTTGGCCTGATGTGAGAAATGGTAAATGGTAAATGGACTAGTTCTTATATAGCGCTTTTCTACTCTTTTCGAGCACTCAAAGCGCTTATACAACACGTTTACATTCACAAATTCACACCCATTCATACAAGCACTTCCATATGTAAGTAAGCTAAGTGCTTTAATTAGCTAACATTCACACACATTCACACTCCAACGCTG
>VUQK01010666.1:26298-47198 GCA_015106715.1 Bujurquina vittata | reverse complement strand
AGAATTGACAGGTATGCATTTTAAATAACCTTACGCTAAATGTAAAAGCTGATAGTTAAATAAGTGTCATTTCATAATTATATGTTCAGCCTGTGCCCTTCACGGGCACAGGCTGAACATGCAAAACTGCATGTCCGGTGGATTCAAACCCAGGACTTTCTCGCTGTGAGGCGACACTGCTAACCACTGCACGTCTGTGTCGCCCGAGTGAAAAACATGCCCTCAAATGGGATAAAAATGAAGACCGAAAAAGACTGCAGCTGTCTGTGATGTCCCAAATGTCAGCTTGCAGCTCGCATCAACACTGCTGAGTGTTTATTATGTGAAGAACAGTGCGGGAGTGAAAGAGGGAGAAACATCAGACACAGTGCAACACACTGCCTCAACCCTGTATTCAAATAACCAGTCTTTACACTTAATTACATGAACTGGCTGCCTGAAGTTCCACCTCGGCTTTTTATCTGTTGTTATGTTTTAACCTGCTGTTTGTAAAAGCACAAATTGTACAATCCCCATCGAACATATGTGATGCCATGTTAAGTGCTTCACAGTTACACTGTTTAACTCAGCTTGACAGAGACATGTGGGAAGATATTTTACAATGTAACTCAAATCTGATTAGAGCAGTGATCTAATCAGCCATGAATTCATCTGTGAAGACAAGCAGGCAAAGAGAAAATAACCGCAGAGAATTCTGTATAATTATCAAAAATCTCACAGCGGTACATTAAAATTCTAATTACGACATATTATCTTAATTGCTAAGGAGATGCAAATCAAAACAAGGTTAACACTGCTCCCTTAACATGCACATGAATGTGTGGTGGGAACCTCTTCAATATTCACTGAATCAGCTTGACTTGTTCGACATGAGAGGCTGTCATTCTGTAATGCTTCCCCCTCTTAGGGGTGATAATCCTAGCTGAGAGCACCAGCAGCAATGGTGCAGTTGTGCAACAATAACACAGAACAAACATCTAATTGCTGCGCATTCATTGCCTTTTATTGTATCTAACAAAGCTGTTGACAGCTCATCACAAGCCAAACTAATGCTGTCCGGAGAAAAATCATGTACTTCCAAAGTATTTGCATTCTAGAAACAAAGAAAAGCAGCCTTGCTTTAGAAAAACACATCTTCACTAATGGGTTTTGAAATTGCTCATGTACTGGCAAAGGCGCTGGTAATCCTGGTGAAACGCATCTGAACCCAAAACATATTACAAAACCTGGAAACACAATATTTCACTCTTGGCCAGAAACACCCATCCTTAATGTCCATCAAATACAGGGAGGGGGGGAAACAAAAGTTCTCAAGAAACTGCAACTCCCATGGTACACGACAAATTGCATGCCATAAATTCTATGTGACAGGTGCACACTAACTCTGCAGACATTAGACAGCCGGATGACAGCAGGCACAAGGGGTAATGGTGACAGGAGAAGAACATTCCATTGAACATGGATTTATGAAAGGGACCATACTGAAGCGATCCATCAGTGGAGTCACATAACATCAAACGCGGCCACATTTAGGACATGTTTAAATGAAGCTTCAGAGGGTTTCACAGGGTACAAATCCCAAAAACATGTGGAATGTGTGTGGAAATGAGCAATTTGATGCTTTTTAGCAGAGTCTGTTGCCGCCCACAAAGGTGATTTTCAATCCAGTGCAGTTTTTTAATTGGAGTAGTTATGCTTTGATAGAGAGCTCCCATTTCTCGGGAGGTTCTCGCAGTAAGGTAATTACAGTATGTGGCAGCTTTAAACTAACTACAGCCATTTCTGAAACATCAGAACCCTGACAGAAAATAATAAACTAGAGGTTCACCATGTTTTCACTAAAAGATATTGGAGTTTTTCTACCAATTGGCTTTGGGACGGTGGTTACCCACATACTGTAAATTGAGTTTCTCGTTCTCACTTTCTCCCTCAAACACACACAGTACAAACACTTTCACAGACAGTCCTTCCCTCGCTGGACAGAAATAAATGGAGACTCCAGGAGTTCCCTTTGGCCCTGGCTCTAGCAGTCTATAACAGAACCGACAGCTCTGATCACTCCTGAGAAAGCAAAAGCTGCTCTGGGATCGCTTTACAATTCTCAGGGGCTCGAATAACCTGATCTTGAACCGATCCCGTGCACTGATCCTTTGGTATTGGGTTAGGAACGTGTGAAGGGGCCTGTTGAATGAGCTCGCTAGATATCAACATCCTCACTCTGTGTTGCTCCAGCCTGGCAGATTGTTTGACTTGATTAGTCTCTGCCCAAGTGTTAGACTACCCAACGCCAAGCCCTCCAGACACCAGTATCAGTGTGTCAGAGGGAAAAGTGTTCTCCCAAGTCTCAAGGTGGAGCCCATTACCCTGAGTGAGAGCACTGTAAGTTAATAGGATTTGCTCCCGATCAAGAGACTGAGCTATTTCCTGAGGCTGTTACAGGCCGAAGCACAAAAATAAATGTTCCTTTATTAAATACTATTAAGTGTCTCCCCTCCAAAAAAACTCCCCACCACCACCAACCACCATAACCCCACCTCTCCTTTTTCCCCCCTCATTGGGATATCTGTTATTGCTGCAGGAGGTTGTGCCCCCACCCCTTTTTCTCTTGGTTTTTTTCCCTCTACCAAGCAGCCAGTAAAAGTAAAAGGTTGGCACTTTCTGTCTAAAGGAGCCATTTGTTCAGGTGAAAATGAAACTTGCATGGTAAGCAGAGCCAGGTCTGCAGTTGGACAGGGGCAGAGGGGATTCCAGATTAATCATATGGACTGTACACCATGAGGATATTCATTGAGGAGTAATTGCCAAGGGGCTTTGTGTAATGTATTCTCCCCATGAGGTAAAACCTTGTAGCAGGGAGAAAGGATAATTGAGTAAGAGGATCATATAAAAATGTTTGCTGCTTCAACCTTTCACTCCGAGCTTAACCCTGACCTCAGATAGTAATTACAGAGTTAATTGCTAACTGATCTGAGGAAGAAGCTCTATCCTGCTCTACTGCAGACATCAAACGGGCTTTAGAGCCTCCTTATGATTTGCAATGGATCTCAGATTGTCTAATAAACTTTGCATAAAAAGTAAGGAAATTTGTGTGTGGTTGATTATTCCATTTTGTGAAAAAATGCTTCTTGCCAATACATCTTACACCGTTGGAAAGCAGGCTTATTTCCCCTTAAATGGTGCCACATTTATAAGGAAAATGTGTGAGTTAAGCAGCAGAAGTTAGTATGTGGGTTGCACCCATGAAAATCATCTCTGCCAATGCCAAACAGCTTATCCTACTATTGACTGTTTGGCATTGTTTATTGGTTTGGATGACTAAAGTCTGAAGAAATAAGACATATTGGCAATTTAACAATGTAATTATTTAACAAGCAGAGGCCTGAGCAGTATGTGGACAAACCATACACAGCCACAACAGCCTGGCACTTCCTCCCACAGCAGGTTGTGACCAAGCCATTTCAGCACCATATCTTAAAAGGTGCAATGTGTAAAATCTCACTACTAGATGTCAGCAGAGTGAAGTTAACATTACCCAACCCAATTCAAGTGCATAATCCTAGATATAGTGGCCACTCTAGGTCAAACATGTTTTACTTAGCCAAAAACATTAAATTTAGACCATACCCCATAACGCCAACAGGTGGCTGCTTTGCGTTTCCCCATAATACCGTTTATATCGCTGTTAGTGAAACCTTTGGATCTGACATCGTTGGACTTGGACACTCAGTAAATAACCTCTCATACAATGTGAGAACATAATCAAATTCTTTATAAGAGGGAAAGTGTGATTTTTAAGACATGCTAACACTGGCTGGCATAATGTTAGCTTATAACCAGCTGTTATTGTTGTTTAGACAACTTGTCAGCTGTTCAGAGATGGGAGGGTCATATGTCTAATCTGCTGACAATATGTAATTGCAACAATATCGGGCATACAACACATGTGGCCAGTCTCCAGCCACATAAATAAAATTAGGCATTAGGCAGAATGGCCTCAGCAACTGTATTTAAGATGGCGGGGCAACATGGCAGCTTCCGCAAACAAGCACCCATGCCTATTTATTTTTAACGGATTAATTCTAAGTTTAATCCATTTTTATTTATGAGTACAATATTCTTTTCTATTAAATAAAAAAATCAAAAAGCACCTGACTGTAACAATCACTTAAAATATCACTTTACTAAAAAGTCTAATAAACGATGTGATTAGATTCAACATTCATTTATCTGTTCATTGTTATGCAAACTAATGGCTTTGCTAATTTATCTGTATCTTTCCATGCATTCGCTAAATTGACTGAGCGCCGTACGTGACAAATTAAAGGAAAAAACTATAATGAACTTTATATTCCTGTACTGAGGGGATCCTGCGAGCTCTGTTATGGTGGTGTGTGAGATCACATTGCTCCTGTTGGGACAGAAATAAGTCAAACGCAGGATTACATTCCCCCATACATAGGACAGTGTCCGACTGAGTTAGTTTAGTGAGCATAAAAAAGATGTGAATCATATGCTATGGCTTTGCGGTCACCAGATCTCAAAGCAGCTGAACACCTATGGGAAATCTGAACCAAACATCTTCCATCTGTCCAGTCGAGTACAGAAGACAAGGCACACTGAACCTGTTCTGGTGCTATAACACCTCACCAAGACACTGCTGGTGTTAGCTACTCTGCTATTCTTTGGAAAATCGTACCGTGCACCCAAATAGTTCCAGTAGACTTAAAACATATTAGCTTTACCATGTAGAAGTTGCATAATAGTCGCTGGCTTTGCATGTTTCACGTGTTTGTGCAGAAGGATCTAATTTTATGGCATTACGTTTTTAATCAGTCTAGCATCTGGGAATTAATGCATTCTTTTAATTTTGATGTTTAATTGTGTTTAGCTAAACATCTCTTAGACAACCAAGCCCTGACAAATGGGGAGGGTTACATCAATAAGGGCAGCTGTAGGGCTTACAGGCCCAGGTTAGAAACGATTGCCATCAGAGTTGCTGACCAGCAGGGTGCCGGTGTGCTGTTGGAAGACCACAGAAAAGCTGAAAGAACAGAGGGGTTGGTGTGACAGAAGAGGATGCAAGGGATAGGGTGAGAAGCAGGCAGATGATCCGCTGTGGCCACCCCTAAAGGGGGCAGCCAAAAGAAGACACTAGAGAAAGCCTAAACAGCTTTTAGGCTAACTAACTCCCCCTTCTTCTGGTAGGAGCGCAATAATTACTAACATACAGTAGTAAAATATATATTAACATAACCAATAGTCCCCTGAAAATTTAAATAATTTATGAATATTTAAATATTAAAAATGATGATCATCCATATTCAGTGTGGGGAATTTTTTGCATAATTTTAATATTGTGTGTTACAATTTCACATTGTTCAGTTGAATTATTGGGATTGGGAATAAAACTACTGTATTGCCACTAATTTACAAAACACTGCAGCCCCAATTAATGAACTCAAAAACCTGCAGAGGTTTTTAATGCTGAACTGAACATTAGGGACATTATTTAACAGGTGGTGTTGAATGCATTTGCCACATTTTGGTATATAAATAGAGACATATTGAAAATGTGTTGATATTAATAGTGTGGCACTATAGCCCAGCCATGATAACAAACAGGATTCTTTAGTCTGCATGACAGCATACAACTCAAGTTGTGACAACTCAAGACAGAAAATAAAGCACATTAGCCTAATAAGCCTCACTGAGTGAAAAATGCAGGCACATTTCTTCTGGATTTGTTTAAAACCTTAAGATAGAATAGAACAGGCGCATTTCACAGCACATCTAAGCACAGCTCACTCAGGAAACCTGAATGTCTTCAGTGAGTCAAATAGTTAAGTTGAGCCGGTGCTGCCATAAACCCGGTGGGAGAGCTTGGAATAATCTAGGCGATGTTAATGATGCAATTTATATGTGAGGGGACCGGTGTTTGGCAGGCTCTTTCCGTCTGAGCGGGCTGCACAACTCAGCGAGCTCCCAACACCCCCTGCTAGATGGAGGGGGTGGAGTAGGAGGAGGATGTCAGAGCCCATGTGAAAAGAGGGAGCGAGCGAAGCACTGATAAGAGCCATTACTATTAGTGTCTGTCTGTCACCTGCTGTGCGTCATCCAGCCTTCCCTCTCTCCACATGCGCCCCCATCCCCATCGCTCCATCCCCATCCGTTTTCCTGAGGCACATCACTTCAAATTTGCACTCACCTACACATTTTCCATCCTGTCAAAGATATACTCAGTTGGCTTGAAAACTGAGCTGAGCTGCACTCTGAAAACTACTCTGAGCTTTGTTTCAAAACAGTTGTGAATTAGTGAAGGTGCAGACAGCTGCCAGCATTTATTCGATAAACAAAATAGCTTCAGATGAATAACTGAACTAGCACAAGAGGACGCGGTATTCTAGACATATCGTTTCTCAGTTTTACCAAGCCAACACAAAGCCCAATTTGGTATTTCATTTATTACTTGGCACAATTCTACAGCTCCTTAAACTTATGAACTCGGGAGAAATGAACAGTAATTGCAGGCTGTTCTTTATTTTCTTAAAACCTTTTTAACCAAAATATTTAAAGCTGTTTTTCTCAGTTGCTACGCAACACTTCAACCGCAAGAGTGGGAGCATGCTGAGAATGTGCCAAATAAATACTACTGCCACAGACATTCTGTGGGGAAATATGAGAGAGGGGCATCGTTCAATAATCACACGAAAATGTAGAGCTGTTGTGTAAAATGCACAATCATCCTTTCATTCACCACTCACTTGACCTTTGTCAACATATGATTCAAACAATAGGTTGTTTAATGAACCACTGTTTACAATCTGAATGGCTTTGCCTTTCCGCAGCCGCATGAGAAAAAATTTTTTCTTCATTGTCTGTGTATCAAACCTACAAGTGGCTGCTTTTAAGTACAGAATACAGCGAGGTGGCAGGCGTGCCGAGTGTCCTGTGCAAAATATCCTTCTGTAATTTGACGTGAGACTGTTGCCAGATATGTAGACTACTGTCTGTTTCACAAGTCCTTTTAGATTTCACTCAGAGCTTGCCTGGAGCCTGGGCAACTGTACAACAGCCAAGCAAAAAAGCAAGCAAGCCAATGGTGCAGCCTTTCTTCCTGAGCCTGGAACCAAGGACTTAAAGCAAGGACACGTTATGCAAGATATCACATTCAATTCCACTGCCAGCCTCTGAGGCCAGATGATACACATTGAGTGCGTCTGTCTCTCGAGCCCTCAATGTTAATCAACACTCTTTCCAATGCATACTTATGAGTTACAATCTACTCCCCACGTCTTCCCTTTGGCAGCTTAAATTAAGTCGCAAATTTGACGGCAAATTAACTTCAACGCGGATGGTAATATGTCACCTATATGGAAATCTGTGCCATTTCTTGCTGGGGCAACAAAACACCTGCATCTAAAAGCAAAATTAAATCAAACTAATTATTTTCCTCCAAAAGTCAAATTCGAGGAAACACAAGAAAGAAGGCAGGATGCGGCAGGGCAATCAGATGTGAAATCCTTCTGATGACGAAGCCTTGCATAATCGCTCAGTCAACCTTTATTATTGTGATCACAGAGTCTGAGATTTAATGCATGCTGGTATTAGCTGTGACATACAGTCACAATACAGCCGAGGTGGGAGGAACATGTGCTCAGACAGTGTATATATGTGCGTGTGTGTGTGTGTGTAAAGGGGAGGTGAATGTGGAACCAACAGAGATCTCCTCACTTCATCATTGAGTAAATGGCACCGCAGACATGAGCTGCGACTTCACAGCTGCCTCATGGCGGGTGACATTGAAGCCCACGCATGAACACATCGCTCATCAAAGCGAATGAGGCGTTCTTTGCTTCCGCTGCTTGTGCCGAGGAAAACAATGGCAGCCGCCACCCCTCCCACCCCCCCAAGTGCACACTTGCACACCTGGAATGTCTGCAATGAGCGGAGACGGGAATGAAAAAGAGGGGGGGGAAATCCATTTGGTTTCATGCATCTCTCTCAAGAAGCTTAACAGACTGTGACCTTTCAGTGCTTTGTACTAGGAAAGAAACGACAAGACCCTGGTGCCATAAAACAGCTCAGAACGGGTGCTAACAGTGATTTTGCAATTAACCTGTCTTAAAACAAACAAGAGGGTTTTGCCTTAGCAACAGGCACATACTTGAGAGGGTTGATTTCTGTGGCTTGAAACTCAAAGGCCCACCAGGGTTCAGGTTTTAATCAGCCATTAGCATGCTCATTTTGGCACAGCTGCACTCAGATCTATGCAACTACAAGCTCACTTAATGCGATCAAAAAGCAAAACAAAAAAAAAGTTGAAGCTTTTATGTAGATCCCAGAATGAGGCACGATTAAATGTCGCAAAAGCCCTCCAGGTCTCTTCACGAGCAAAGAATATTTGTTTTAATACTGATCATTAAGTGTGAGAAGAAAAAGTAAGGACAGAAAGCAATAGAAAAATTGCAAATGCCCCCTTTTAGCCTATATCCTCCTGAAAGTTTACTCAACTAGTTTGAGCACAAAAGCGCCTCTCTTTTTCCTTAACTGTCCTCTTTTCTCTAAGTGGTACCAGACGTAGGTATTTCTTCATTTAGCCCATTCAAATGGAGGCAAGTCGCTATTCTTTATTTATTTAACAAAACGAGCTGTAAAAGCCAAACATTAGGTCATGGAATACTTTCACCCTGAGAAATAAGTCACTGCCTTCAATGAGACATCAAACCCGCTTTAAGTATTCCTCTGCAAAATATGAGCTGGTGAGGACCTTTCACGAAGTCAAGTAGTGCTGTGGGATTTTTCTGTTTTTTAAATACAACTTTCAACAGTGTGGTGCACATGCGTTTCCAATTAAGAGCCCCAGAGCCAACAACCAAGGCTGGGCCCCATTCACCTCTTCCACAATTGACCAAGTCCGAGGAAATGTTAAACAGGCATCATAAGCATGACAGGGAAAGCAGATTTTTCAAAAGCCTTTACTTTCTAAACAATAATTAAGACATCACAGTGAATTGATGATGTAGGTTGAAAAGCATCCAATGCCAATCTAAATAAAGAAAAGAGAACATACTTAATCATAACTTTTAGCGACATTTTCAAAGCAAGGCCCCTTAGAAGAACCGACTTGTCCATTTGGTGAGTACGTCCGCAGCCCGCTTACAGTGCACAAAAACACAATGTGTCAAAGGTGTTGATTTGTGAGGATCATAATGAGAATGCACGGTTTACACGAGGCACTTAGAGTAGGATCTACTTCCCTGGCAGCAGCAATAACTCCCTGCGAGCCTGTCTCTGCTCAGACTTCAATCTCTGGGCCCCAAGGAGCTGTTGGAGGACTTTGATGTTCTCTCTAAATGAACTGACTGTGCTTCTTGATACAGCCCTCCAGTCAACTGAGCACCCCCCACCCAACCCTCAAATTCTGTCACCTGTGATAAACACCATGCATGCTTGGCATCACCAAATTCTGCCCCACATGCTCAGGAAGGCCACTGTTTTTTTCTCCTTCAACTTAGTAAATAACTGAAAAAAATATGATCGTTGTTTCCTGCCGTGCCCTATCTGAGCAGAAAGCCTTTGATGTGTGAGGCTGTGTGCAAAGCAGGCAATGCTGGGCTGGTTTTTGTTACCTTACACCCCTGCAACATCCAGTAGGTAAGCCTTTATGTTGGACGCCCCTTCAGGGCATGGTGTTTGTTAGAGCCTGGGCAAAGGCAACAACCTCTAACCCCCTTCTATCATTGCATTTTTTTTCAGGAGAATCAGAGCCAAAGAGCTCTGCATACAAGCTTGTAACTTCGCTGGCTTGATCCAAAAAAGATCCAAGGCTTATTGGGGAGCACTGGCGTACAGCTAAGAAAGTACAAACGTGCTGGTATATCTACTTTGGGACTTGTAGTTTGTCACAATGTGTGATCTGAATATATAGTGGCAGTACCCATAATGCATAAGCAAACTAGTGCTAAAGATAGAGCTGAATACAACCCACTGATGATTAGCAAACACTGCAATGGATGATTTCAGTTAAGGAGTAGGGTAAAGATGGTGGTTAGAGGAAAACAATACTTTATCCGTCTAAGCTTCGGCTTGGTCAATTCTCATTTGACTAAATCCAATTACCATTGATTCTGCATCTTCTTAAAGCCGAGGTTTAGGTTTTCCTTGATAGTGCAGAAACCTTAGCTTGGATGAAGCGGCAGTATTTAACCTATTACAGCCTCCGATGAAGCGGCTGGGTTTTGGAGGGAAGTATGAGTTCTGTTGGCGAAGGCATTGATCCTCCCACACCCTGGGTTTTCCCAGCGTGTGAAGCAATTCCCGTGCAAAGCCTCTGAACACTACTCTCTCTCTCCTCCAGCAGCAGTGATGCTCCTGAGCAAACCTGCCCCGGATCGAGCATCTCATTTAGTCACCGGGCCTCTTTGATGTGGATTCAGTGCTGCAGTGCATATCATTCGTGTTTGAAGGTTCAGCTTCCACAATACAGCCGGGTTTGAAGTTTCACATATTGCAGGTGCTACAATGTGATAATCTGGGAGCTGGTTATGCATTATACATTTTTCATAAAAGAACACCATCACCTGAAAGTGAAATGTGGAAAAGTCTGCGCTTCAAGGTATATATTGACAGAGACTGTTTCTGAGACTTCTGGGTGTGGGACGAAAACACTCTTGTTATCTTGAACATTTCAGAATCAGCTCTACATCTTCCCTCTGAAGGGGGTAAATATCCAAATAAACAGAGAAGAATACCATTTGACTAGGACCTGCCGAGCCATTATGAAGCCAATTTAGATGACGAAACGCTTCTCACGGGGCACAGAGGCCATGACGGCTCTTTCTTCAGTCCGCAATAAAAATCTCCTTCATCTAAATTCAAAAAGGGGGGTTATTTCTTGGGGCAGTTCCTTCAGTGTCTTCTTACATAAAACATGAAAAAAATCACTGACAACCTTTATGCAATTAAATGTCTAAAAGCGACATTTTGTTTACTTGTACACTTACATCATCACAAATGTTTCCAACAACGCTCAAACTTGGAGAAATTTTTGATCTCACAATAATGCACAAAATCTCTGGCTGTGTATTTGTTTCTTTGTCTGCAAACTCCTCCTAGCCCATCAGGAGTTTAGCAACAAAACTTGGCACACTGGTACATCTTAGTCCACAGAAGGTTCTTATTTCTGATATTATGGCATCATACTGTTGCCTAGTAACACGATAGCAATGGGTAAAAATTACTCATTTTTAGCATTTATGCACCCATAACACATTATAAAAGCATTGTATCATTTTTATTTCATCAGATTAACGAGTTTTTATCTGCAAAAGTTAAACTATGCATGATAAATTATGACACTGTCACATTGTCTGGCAACCACCTAGTGATGGCTAGGATGAAATGACTCAGTCTTCAAGCACCTACCTTGAGAACTTAATGAAAGGACCCTATTGTTTTAATTTCACAACAACAATAACTTCTAATCATATCCACATATCACCTAACAATGGGCGAAAATTACCCATTTTTCAAATAAAAACAATATAAATAGAATATACATGGCTGAAGGGCGAAATGAATAACATTTTAATATGTTACTTTGTGGCTCAGTCACACTAGAGTAGACCTAGGACAGAACTTCTGTGTGACTAAAGAAAAAAAAAATTTGCCCGGTGACTGTATTGAATTTTTTGCCACCGGCGAGCGATTGCAAGTACTTGTGGCAACGAAGTGGTTACCCAGAGGGTTAAGGTATTGCACGCTCAACCTCTGGGTGACCACTTTGGACCGCAAGGCGAATGCACAGATCACCTGATTGGAAACAATGATGGTCTGACTCACAATCACTCTCCGACAGATTGGCAAAGGTTTGCAAATCACCCCTGTCTAATTTATAAACGCAGACAAATTGTCAAGATGTTACAGTTAATCTGAGTCAGTGAGTGCTGATGAGGAACTGCGCAACTCGTCTGTGGTCACTGTGGTCTCGTTGCAAGAGGGGACTCGACTTAACTTGCCCAATGGTTGCATTCTGGTTATTGTCCTATATAAAAGTAAGTTTACCGAGCACTTGTGTCATTTTGCAGTTAAATCGCTGTCCTGCAGCAACTATTTAAGTGGAGGAATTTCTGAATTTCTATTTCAAATTTATAAAATTATGGCTTTTTAATGCAAGTAGTTTTTTTTAATATCCAACTGTAAATTTCTGTGTATGTAGACAGCAACAGACAACAACAGATCTGTGATTTTTGCTTATATGCATAATTACCAATGTGATCCTATTTGATCTCAAACTGAGAGCACACAGACTCCATCTTATTGCAGTTAACCATTTCAAAGGCAGCATGATTGCAAGTTCACTGCGCATGGTCGCAGTAATTTTTGGCCGTGCCACGGTCCCCAACCACGGTTTTCCCTAGTGTGACTGTACCAACTGTAGATTTTCACCTGTAGTGGAACTCCCATGATCCCACATCACTTCACGCTGTCAAAATGCTTCTAGAAACAAGGCTTGCTACTCAACAGCCCTCTTGGCAGTTATTTCAGGGTAGACTGAGTATAATCTGCTTTCCCCTGCAGATTATACTTCTAAATCTCACCAGATTCATTAATAGCTCAATCCAGAGTTCGGATATGATCAGGTTTCCTGTCTCATTCTACCAGAGTACAAAACAAATGACTTGCTAATTTAATTTAATTATGGATCAAGTGAGCCAAAATAATAATAATTAAAAAAATATGTACACTTAAATACAACAACTACATATGCCCACCACAAAAACTATTGGCTACTGATTGGCTATTTGAGGGGAGGGGTGAGACGCCATCTTTAGCTTTACTGAATTCTTGCGTAGATTTTGAGTCATGTCTCTGTACTTGTACTGTACTAATCTCTCTGTTGACATTGTCTTCAAGTCATTGTTTCTAAATTGAGAAACCCTTTAGAAGCACAAATTGCACACTGTGGCAAACCAAACTGACTCCACAGATTAAGCACGAGCTTGAAATTTTTTACAGTGATTGTTTTCAAGCATCTAACCGACTCAAGCAGAAAAGCGGGGCCCGCCAATTATATAAAATCTAACTGCATCAAACAAACAAGATTTAAAAAGCAGCGAGTTGTTGCCCAAAGAATAAAATCAATTTGACAGTTAATGTTAATGTGAGTGACTGAGGTTTATGCAAACGCGTCTGATCTTGATAATTAAAGAGTGTTTGTATGGAGGTGCACAGCTCGGCGTCTCATTTTTAAAGGATGTTTACTGTCTCCAAAGCATGGAGATGGTGGCAGCCTGAGGGCCTGCCTGCTTTCTTTTCCCTTGCTCTGTATCTATCTTGTGCTAAATACACACAAACACACACACAGACGCACATATACAAGCACACGTGCACAAATACGAAGTCTACACACTGTACAAACAAAACCCACACAGAAGAAAGACTCCGCGTTTTCACAGACATCAGCCTCTCAATTAGCTTCTGCACTCATTTCTCCTCCTTGGAAGAGAATTATTTTTCAGGCTGGATGCTTTTTCTTTGTTTATTGTGAGCAGACCAAAGCCTTATCAGCAGCTAATCACTGGATGTCAAATTCAGAGACTTGATGCAGTCACATAAAAAAAGGGATTCAGTGAATAATCTTCTAAAAGTTCAGATTGCCATTTTAGATTTGGACAATCACCAATTTCTTTTAGATGCTCAAATCTGTCTTAACAGCCAGCGAGAAGATCAGCATTTGTTTGATATAATTTGTTGTGACATGTTAATTGCGTCTACTTGTAATTCTCTCTAATTGATGTTTGATATGTCTCAGGAAATTAGGCCAGCCAGATAACACTGCAAATATTATTAATCCTTCCCGCCTTTCTCTTTTCGTGGCAGGTTTGATGAATTCAAAACAGCTAAAATGCTAAAACGGTAATGTGTCATCGTGCTGTGCAGCTAGGCTCTGTATTCCCAGGGCTGCCAGGCAGACAAATCTAAGGTTACAAGCATACCACTGTATATTCAAAACACATTCAGGAACATGGCAGATGGCCAGAGAAGACTAACCTGAGCAATTTTGACTGAGTTTTGGGTCGAACCGCCAGCGTGGTATTCAACTTTGTTCCTCTTGACAATTTCTTCAAACCTGAAATAAACAGAAATACAACAGTTGCTTCATAAAACAATGTTTGAGAGTAATTGCAGAGTAACTTTGGCAATGCCAGGCAGGAGGAAAAGAGAAAGACCACAGAGAAGGTTTATGGATATAATGAAGGAGGACATGCAGAGGGTGCTGGCGATATGGCGAGATGGGTACAAATGAAGAGAGGACAAACAAAAACTCTGTATACCAAATACATCTTAGCCTGTTAACATGCCAGACTTAAATATTAAATTCTGCATGATAACATCATCCAATCTTGTGGTTTCCCTCAAACCTACAGAATTTTCCCATTTCCTCTTTCAACTCATTGTCTGGTTTAAAGGCCAGCAAAGTTACGGTTTCGATTCAGCCACACTGCTCCCAGCAACCTCATTTCCAGCCACAGTAGCTATAAAGCCGTCTCGGCTTCAGGAGAAAAATATTTTCCGAGCCTTAATGTCATACACACCAATTTGCAGCCAGCTATTGAACATAATAGAGCATTTAGCAGCTAAAACGTCAAACAGTTCTTTGAGGAGTTGATGAAGACCGTAAGAAGGCTAAAAGGAGAAAGATTATTAGACCTGTATTCATGGTGAAAACAACTGTTATTTCAACTGAATGCTTAATTCCGCTCCAATTCGGAGCATTTAAAATTCTTGTTCTAACATTCGAGCCCAGGAAGAACTAAAAACTGTTATCTTACCATAACACATGAAAGCTCTGTCTGTCTATGTGTGTGCGTGTTTGTTTTTCTCCAAACTCTTCCTAGACCATCAACAACCAAACATGGCACACAGGTACATCTTGGGCCCCTGAAGGTTCTTATCTACATCAGATATTATGATGTTATCATGCTGCCTAGCAGCTACCTAGCAATGAGAAAAAACGACCCATTTTTAGCGTTTATGCACCTACAAAACCTTGTGAATGCATCCTATTGTTTTAATTTTACATCTCGTTACATTCACAAAAGCTTAATTGTACATGCCTAGCAAGTGAGCAGCAATAGGTTAAAAACGACGCATATAAACCACATCTCATTCTTCTCAAATCAGTTTGCCAACAGCAAGAGCACGCCAAACAATAGTGTAGCACAGGCATGCACTAGTATCAATAAATATTCTAAAAATTTAATATGAGAAGCACTATTTATGAGGGTTTTTAGCAACATATGTCGCAAAACAGTAACTCAAAGTGCACACACAGGTTGCCTCAACATCAAATTCTACTCAGCTGTCACATGTACTCAACTGCATGTGCTGCGCACAGCTGTGAGAGTACTGTAAAGCGGGAGGCACTCTTCTGGCCAAACTATGCGATACCATTTCTACATTAGCCCAAGCATCTGTTTATGCATCATTTCCTGTATTTTAAAAACACTTTTGGACAACATCCACACCGATATATCTGTAATATCTGCTGACAGTATTGGCTAACCAATTATTAGTGTGACTGTTGTCATCCTGACGATGTTAACATTAGGATAATTAAATGAGCAGTACTCTAAATATTGTATATTAAAGGTTATGGGTATAAAACTAATCCAACAGTTATGTGTTTCATATGCATTAGGTCTTTAAGCTTCTTTTTTTTTTAGCTTTAAATTAAACATTTTAACTGTATTATGTATCTTTACTCTCTATGAATTTAATCAGTTAGAAATCTCTCAATGTATCTGAAGAGCACTTTAGAAGCACTCAGTTAAAATTATCTCACTTTGGATGTTCTCTGACTTTGTTAATTACACAGTACCAAACAAAAGAAGCTTTCATTTCTTTTAGCTTCATGTTTCAAGTGTTTTTCTGTCAGATTAGCTATAGATTTCAAACATTTATGTGGTCTGATCTACAGAGAGCCTGCTCACTTCCACTGTACCTAAACTGGCTGCATGTCATCTAGAGGGCATTCGTGTGATGGAATATAGTAGTGCTAAAATAAACAACCAAAACAATTATTTACACTTGCTTGCAGACAAAAAAATGCCCACATCTCATTTAAATTTTCCACAAACATAGTATCACTTATATGTCTAAAATTAAATTAAATAATGCAAATGTCCTTTCCCTTTACAAAAGGGCATGCAATTCTCTATTGATGCTCTTTTGATGCAAGAACTACAAATGGCAAAAGTGTCTTGTGGTTCTTTCACATTTCCAATACTTTCCAACACAATTATCCTGATCCCTTGATTCATTTCTTAACAAATGCGCCTTAATTCTGGGAGCTAAAGCGCCACAGGACCCCTGTCATTTAGATATTTAGTTTGGATAGTTAATATTTGTTATTTTTGACTTAAAATTTCAAAGATTTGTGCATGCCTTTTCACTGACTTGTTCGGTTTATCCTGTAAGGATATATTTTTCTATTATCCAGTTAAGTCACTATATCTTCACCCGACCCCCCCCCCCTTTCCAGCAGTAAAGAAGTTAACAGTATGTTAACTCAGAAAACACAACAGACTGAAAGTGGGATACATTTATGCCATTCTTTAAGTGTGGCATTCCAGGTGCAAGCTGTTTATACAAACCGCTTACAGAGAAAAGGGGGGAGGAGAAAAAAAAAAGCAAAGGCTGGATTTTGTTAAATGGGATACTTTACCACAAATGTTGCTGGAGTCGAAAATCTGCAGTTGGGAGTCTAAATGTCAGCTTGATAAAAGCAAAAGAGGGAAACATTGTTCACACATGGTTGTAGTTAGCCTTACAGTATTATAGCAAGATGAGCAGTGAGCAAAAGTTATTTCTGAGGAACTTGAACTGCTTCCTCAAAGAGTTGCATGAAATAAAAGAAGCTATTCATCTTTAACTTGGCAGAGACAGGCGACTTTTTCATATTTCATAGGTGATGTTTTCAGAACAATTAGAAAAACATGTTTTATTATTTTCTCATATAGAAAAACCCGATGGCTGATAACTTGTTCAGCGAGAGACCGCATTTGATTAAATGTTTGATGTGTGAACCATACAGCAAAGTTTAGAAACGACTGTAACAGACTAAACAGAAATGAGTCGAGAAAACAGACATTACATCGGGGAATACGGAGTAAACAATTGCTGCGTTTTCAAACATAAACCAAAGGAACACCCCTGGGTAATACTGAAGGCAGTTCTATCATTTTTGTATTTTCCCCATCATACTGCCATTTCAAACATCAATAGCCGAGATGCTCAGGCGTAACATGATGCAAAGCCGGGCTATGCTGCAAGATAGAGCCTTTATCTTGGAAGCTGAGAACATGAATAATGTTGCATTCTGCACATTGTTCGCACCATTAGCCTCCCGGGGGGGGCTGGCTATATAAACATGCCCACCATGCAAAGGTAATTGACCTAACTAAGTTAAAGATTCACCTTGGTCTTTTTTCTTTGCAATTTGTAAATTCATATGAGGAAATAATCCAGTGACATGGAATTATATGTGTATTTAATTTATAATAAAATGCTTAAGTGTAATCCCAAGGGGGTGCTGGGCGTTGCTACAGAGAGATCCAGTACTGCTTATGGAGCTGGTCAGTGGTTCTATGTTTTAAATCTTCAGGCTGAACATAAAAATATGTCATGTATACTGTGTATACTTGCCATAGACAGGGCTAATCTGTATGCAAAGTGCATCATGGCTTACCAACATGTGCCAGCCAGAGGTGTTCAATACTTCAGCACAACCTGGTTTAACTAGGCATGGCCGAATTTTGAGCGGGTGTGAAAGTAACCTTAACTGCTTCAAAGAAAGTCTACATATCATGTCTCAAGGCAAGGGGGTCTACCCAGGGCAGAATGTTCCTAATAAAGAAAAAAAAAACTTTCCATGCAAGTGGAAAATATGCTAACCGGGGGAAAAAAAATCCTTCCTGAGACACCTGTTATGACTCCTTGACAAAAGAAGAATTTGAGCACTGTGGGTGTTTATAACATGAAGGCAGCCGAGGGACTCCAGAACCCATTTCAAATAGACACACAGCTTCTGAGGATTTCAGTGCTTTTTTTTTCTCCTTGCTAGAAGTATTTGCTCCACCTTTCAGTGCAGACAGCATGGGGCCCTGCTCTTGGACGCCTCGAAAATCCCATCCGAAAAGGAGCAGCTGCCTCGAGACCTTTACACCCTCAAACATCATGTGATCCCATAGTAGTGACACCGTAAACGGCCCCCTTGGCCATTTAGGGAGAGAAAATCCCTTTCCATCTACTGCAGTCTAAGCTCGCTCAGTGATGGGAGGGAGCAGAGAAAAAAAGAAATTGTTTTGAACAAAATGTCCTCAGCCAGTAACCTCCGCTTTTAAAGCCTGCTGGTGTCGCTCAGTGAAGGAGCAATCCCAGCTATGCCATGCATTCCACTAATGTATGGTCAGTATGTGTTATATAACATGTGTTTTACAAGAGACTGTCAGTGGCACTTTGGTTAAAGACCACTCTTAACTAAAGGCACTGTTTTTCAATTTCATACCTTCCAATTTGAGACTAATAGCAGCACTTACTTATTCAGCTTAAATTAAATCCTATTCAAATTAGAAGAATTAAGCTACTGAATACAATATTTGTATTCAGAGGATATCAGAGTCCTAGAGTCCCCCTCGACAGCTAATACCTCTAGATCTCTCCGGTTTAACACGTTCAAACTGTTGACGCAGATCACACAAGTCAGGAACATTTGTGTTGTTTACATTCCTGAGGATGGAGCCCCCACCGTTGTTTCCCATCAAGGGAAATATGAGAGCTTCAAAAGTACTTTGAGAGTTCTCTACCCCGAGTGACTCATGTGTTCCTCTCTCACCTCCCCAAAAACAAGCCAAGTAGATTATTTACATGAGGCAATAATTCAAGATTTGCTCCTCTAAGTCTCTTACATAGAGGGCAAGGCGAGCCCATTTACCCAATCCCTCTTCATTCGCCTTTGATGTTAGCCTATCTCGATAAGACCAGATGAGTGCCCTAAAATCCCCGTCGAGTGATTTCACAGGAAGAACAAGTCTCTGTTAATCAATGGCTAGATTGGATCTGGATCCTCGGGAGTGGTCCGCCTGAAAGTCCTCCCGAGTGTTTGAGTGCACACTAGGGTAATTCATCGTTAATGATCACCGCGGCACCTTCTCTCCTACACGCCGTTCGTCCTCATTTAATTGCCTCGTTCACGTTTAAACAGCTTACAAATCACAAGGACAGGCAGGGAAACATGATCAAACAGCCCCTATCACTAATCAGGGGAGGGCAAAGGAAGAAGTGAGAGGACTGGGGGTTCTTTGCTGGCTCTCCTTGGGGATTAGGAAGGAGGAGGGTTGTACAGGAACAGTAAATTATCTGCTTCAAGTACAGCAGGCAGGTATATTTAAACAGGCAGATCCATCTTCTCTCTATCTGACAGAAGCAGGGAGGGGGCAATGCAGCTAAAAGGCTTTGGTAATCCCAGTTTCAACATGGGCATCTGGAGTGGAGACAGGTTCCACCATTGATTAGATTCCCCAATCAGTGTGTGCATCCTACACCAGCCTTCCTTGGTAGTCTGGAGGCAGTACAAGGCCTGATGCGCAGTAATTGTTTCCATAGGTCAGGCAGAGGAAAAACAGCTCGGGGACATGATGAAAGGGAGATGGAAAGGGTGAAGAATATTGTTGTTTTTCCCCCCCAATTAAATTGTTTGTCAAACCCTTCACAAAGGGTTACGCAGTTTATCTGTTTAAAATCAATACGCTCGTCTCAGTGTGAAAGCTTGTCCCGACACAAGACAGGCCCATTAATTATTCTGTTCTGTGTGCTATCACTGAGCTGCTCAAGGTTGAGCCTTATCTTTTCTTATTTCAAATCAATAATTATCTTCTACCATGCTTGCGCTCCCTCTCAGAAATAGATGTGCTTTTCATTCAATGCCTGTAGAGTCTCTCTTCCCCCCCTCTCTCTCTCTGTTTAGCAACCGGTAAGGAACGCAGAATGAATAGGACATTCTTATCAGAGGAACATTAGGGCAGGATGGGAATAGACGGCAAAGAATGAGGCGTATAAAAGTACTGAACACAAATGAGTCATGATTCAAACAGCCACAGAGGCCTTGTTCCCGTCCTCTGACATCTTCTAATAGACTACAGTAAGGGATGAATGTTGATTTGTACAAAGGCATTAAAGTAGCGGCATCGCTCAGGTATCTCAATCCATTTGGGCAAAACCCTTTTTTAGCTAAGAAAACCTGCCTTGAGTCCGTCAGTGCAAAAAATAAAAAAGGGCGAGGGGGTGCCACAACTTCAGCTGCTATGACACTTTTTGCATCATAGACTGGATACACAATTAATGACTGCACAATTACATGGTCATAATGGGTGAGTAATTGCATTAGAATGCAGAAACAACAACTGTGCATCCCTTTAATAATCGGCCAATCCAGCAGCAGCAGCAGCCCATTTGTTGGCATTAGCTGAGGACTGCTGTTTGTAGTTAATTAGGCTGCACTCAAGGATTAGGTGGTGGGGGCAAAATCTGGTCATGGAGGATGAGTTCATATTATTTCCTCTAAAATGTCACAGGTTTTTGGCTTCACGCTGCAGAGGGTGGCGTTGTTTTTCACACTGTACTGCGTGGATGTGGGAAAGGGAGTGTGAGAGAGAGTGTGTGAGGAAATGAGAGAGAGAGAGAGAGAGAGAGAGAGAGAGAGAGAGAGAGAGTGTGTGAGGAAATGAGAGAGAGAGAGAGAGAGAGAGAGAGAGAGAGAGAGAGAGAGAGAGAGAGAGAGAGAGAGAGAGCGGGGAGGGGGAAGAGAGAGAGTGTAAGAGAGTGGGGGGTGTGGGGGG